>JAQBSW010000991.1:27500-156081 GCA_029291075.1 Eudiplozoon nipponicum | reverse complement strand
AGAATATCTAGATCTACAATTATGTATATTACAGATTTAAATAATCAAAAGTATTATCGTAAATCATTTACCACAATCATCAGCATTTCAAAAAGTGAATATACGAAACACCGCATTTCTAGTAAAACCCAATGCTATTTGTGTTTTGACATTAAAAGAGCACTAGGTTTTCATCTCCTCATAAAGGTGGTTGATTATGATTAACAGATTTTTCATCCACTTTATATTCTCGGCTGTCAAAGATCTAATGAACACCATATGCACAGAAACATCTAGTTTTGACGCGCCAAAGGTCAATTATTTTCGCAGCCGAAGCGGGTTTGTCGAGTCTAGTATTTTTGCTTCATTCCATCAATGATCGCCTAAAATTTAGAGTTAACTCTTTTGTAAAACTAAACTCGAACTTTAATGTAGACAACAAAATTTATCTCAATATGTATGGGCAAAATCATTGCCACAGTTGCAAACACTAGTGTAGGGCCTAATGATTTTCAGACTGGAAACTTCCTTGTCTCCGGGCTATGGCAGTTTGATGTGTAATAAATAGCAATAGAAACAAGAAAATGTGGGTAATGATTAGCTCGTAAGATAAAATAGATGCAGATATATTTCAAATGGCGACGAAATACATTTATAGAAAAATTGGTGTTGGCAAGCCCTCACGCATGGAGCATATCTTAAATGATTCGTGACTAAATGAAGCAGTAAGATAATGTACCTAAGAACTCTTGTGTGGAGTTCATTTGAATGCAGACGGAGCACTTTTGTAGACTTACTAGATTCAGGAAATTAATAGACTCCAAACCAACATCAAATATATTTTGAGATTTTAGAGGAACGCTGCAACATCGGTTGTAAAAGTGTCCATAAACAGTAACCCAGAACAGCTCATCTGCAATGTTTGATGCTCACATAAAAGTGAATCTTATGCGAAAATGTTGTTAGCTTCACAGTGAATAATCGTTGTTAAATCTGTATAAATGCGCAGAAAATTATATTACTCTCTTTCATTATTATTTGTACTAAAATATATTGCATGCCTACTTATATATTCGGATGAATTATTTGACCAGAGGCTGGCAATGCTATAGTTCCAATAATAAATAAATTATGAGCATTATTGCGTGATTTCTGTGCCAAAGTATATTTTTTGCATCCGACGATGATTACACTGATGAAACCCCGAAACCGTGCAGCGCCAAAATTAAAAGTTTACACAAGAGTTTTTTTACAACTTTGTTTATGAATTGTTGTTTAGATTTTATGTGAAAAATGGTATGTGCGACTTTGGCAAGGGCGCAAGAAAATAAGCACAGGAACATCAGCAACGAAATTAAGCTATTAAGCTTTAAAAGTGACACTGCAAAGTCATTATCAGCGCCTTTTAAATTCATTTATTTAACTGAGTTATGCATGTATAAGAATTTTTAGCATTTATATTCTGAGTACAGTCAAAGCAAGTCTACATGCCTGTTATACAAATAGAAGAAAATGAAATGCAGTCGAATCACACTCTAACCTAATCTCAAATTCCCGCGTAACTTACTTTTATCTAACCCAAACAAAGCATTAGGTTTGAGAAGATAAGCACAGATAAGATTTCTTATTCAAAACGTCTTTTAGACAAATATGGAAATCTCCTTTTTTGCACTATTACATCACTTGACCTAATTGCCATGGAAACTCCTCGAATGATACTTTGGTATAGACAACTACAGAGAAGATCCTAATAAAGTATATAATACGCGACATAATTAGCACTGCAATGTATCATAAATTTATTCTTTTATTTTTATTATATGCTGCATTTCTGAACCATTTCATATAAATTAGAAACAACAATGACGCTTATTCTAAATCCACAATAGACACTTGGTTTCTCGGCTGATATACATTTATGCATATATTTCGTTGTATAAACTAAAAATTGCATAATAAAGCAAATGAAATTCATTAACAAGAACGGTGTTATCCTTATTTTGCACTCAGCAGTAGTTTTTGGAATTGCCGCGACCAGAGGTTCAGAATCATGCACCTCAACTCCTAGGCAACCGAAGCTTTGTGTTGCCTGCAGTTTCCAATTATATACTAACCTATGGTCAAGCTTTCTATTAACTAGATTCTATCTGATATAGCTTTCGGCCTGAAGTTCAGACCTGCCATCTATAATCTGTCATTATAAGACAAACAACAGTCCACCAGGTGAATTGAAATTGAACTAATATATAATGTCCGGATTTGGTCATATATATATAGCACTGTAAAGCAAGTTAGAATATTCAAATGGATCTTCTTCATCCTTGCCGGACACACATCTGCATTGGCCAGAATTGCCACAGCTCTGATTTGAACACCGGCATTTGCTTTAGTCTTGCAACCTCTCGACTACATCAACGAAGCCGCGCAGTATACGCTAATTTTAGCTATTTAGCATAATAAATTTATACTTTAGGCCATATAACGAAGTCAGTTATTAGTTAGTTGAATTTTCTATCGCATGCAATTTTTAGTTTTTAATAAAATATAAATAATAATTACCGCTATCATAATTTGATTCAATATCAATTTCTCAAGTGGTTAAATATGAATCACACAACACAAGATAGAAGATTGCTAGTTTTAAATTTAGGTCGAAAACGAAACTCAAATGGATCCACTCCTAAAAAGACAGGCTCAACAACTTAAGTGTGGCATGAGGTTCAAGACATTAAACTAAACACCTCGTGTTGAAATCTTGGCCACGAAACTCTGGCAATTACTGGTCGCTGCCTAATATAGCCAACTTATTCATGATTTATACTTGCTATCTTATTATGTGTTTAAGATCAGATTAAGGCTACTAGCAAAGTTAGAGTTTGATGTCGCTGTTCCTACTACTTTCAGCTCGATTTCATTGTCTTACAGCTCGTTTCCAGCACAGTCTTGATATACCTTGGCGGTGAAATCACTGGCAATCCATTGAATGTCCAATCGCCACTTAAGACAAAGAGCCAAATTTAATAGATTTTCAAAAGAATCATCTTAATCTTCAGCAAAATTCTTGAAAGTTAGTAAGTTCATGTTTATGACTCCGAGAACCAGATCGCCCGCTTCAGTCTCAGAATAAGCCGAACGAGAGTTTATCGCTCGCCAATCAAGTAAGGCTTACAATGAAGCACTAAATAATAGCAAGGCAACACTATACATAGCTAGATCACTTTGGCCATTTCCGTGAACTAAGCTCGCGTGAAAGACACTGTGAAGCGGTTAAAGCAATTATGCTTATCTAACGACGATCAAATTAAGAATCACGGTCGTGCAATTTGTTAGCCGTAAAAGTCTGACTGTCTGACGAGGCAAGCGTGCGTACTTCCATTGAGCCGCTGAATAAACTATCCTTAGTCTCAGGCAACACGCGCGGACCGTGCGCATTGTACAGCGTGTTCTGCTTATGCATAAACGAAATACCATTGCCAGTTGCCTAATTATTTATAAAATCCGTGAATATGAAAACGGCTGTTAAAAACTAGGCCCCCCATTTTTAAGCTCATTTGCAGCAGCTTGTTTTCGGTTATCTACCCTGCAAAACTCAGCACTTAAGGTGATTGTTTAAATGCTACGCGGCGGCAAATTAAATTTAAATTCGGTATTAGTTACAAAACTCATGATATTTTGAGGGTTATAAAAGAACACCAAGTCGTTCGATTTTTATGGAAAGTCATCCTGTTCTTAGATGGTCTGCCACACAAGACTGATAAGCGCCATCTGCTCGTTGGTTTGTTTTCATAATTTTATATCTCTAAGAAGGTCCACCAAATAAGGCTTACAAGAACCATCTTACAAAGATATCTAAGTTTATAGCACCTTCACAATCATTCTGTTAGTTTTGAGCCACAAGCCACATGCAGCCCTGGAACTAGACCTTGGTTGTCAATGGTTAGTAGAAACACTTGCCATAAGTGTTTCGAAAGTATCATAAATGAATCATTTGCAACCCATTATTATATATACCACGAAAAAAAAATTCATTATTATTTGAAACACTATTCCTCTATATGCCACACGTCAAAGGCTGACTTCGTTGCCAGGCAAAAGCCTTCAAATTCAAAGAACCAATGAAAAACATATCCTTCATATAAATTGGGTTACGCGGAACTCGTTCACATGAGTACAGCCTTTTAACTACTCCTATCATTGAAATAGGGGTACATTAGGCACTATCCAACCACTGAATGAAGGATTCAGCACCATATTAATTTAGATGTCTACTAGTAAACGACGATAATGGTCCTCAAAAGAGGTTGCATAAAGAATTCTCCAACTTCGAGGCTACAATTTTAGGCTTACATTCTGCTAAAATTTGGTGTTAATAAAATTTTAGATCATTGTCATGTCAATTCAATTCATTAATCTAATTAGATGAACCACTGTTTCATGTCAAAGTTGTTCAATTGCATCGATGTGCGAGCGTGTATACGTATAAATACTTACGCATATATATATATATATATATATATATATATATATATAAACACCTGAATGTGCAGGGTGTGAGTTGCACCTGTGCGCATAATTATTAGCGTATGCACGTAAAAGGCAAAACCAAACTTTAGGTATGCTTATATAGATACAGAACAAATCGTTCGATTATTTTAATTTTAATCGGTAAAATTCTTAAGTTTTAGCTCCGTATTATTTAAAAAAATATTTTGTGGTGATGTAGTTAACAAGTCAGCAGTTTACTACAATATCTCCTTAAAATAGAATGCAAAATTTATTCCATCAAATTTGAGCAATAATGCATTAATAAAATATTACGCAATTTGCAAGTCTAAATATTAGTCATCTTACACGCGAGCTGAGCAAGGCCTCAAGTTAATGTTCATGCATTAGATGGGTAGTTGTTTGTTTTTAGTGTCTTCATCAATTGTTTTAAATCTTTATTATCTAATTGCTAATAGCAGATCATCCAAAACTGGTGCTTCAAATTAGTTATTAGCCTATATTTGCAAGATGTGCTAATGTTACATTTGTAATGAATAGACTATCCTATGAACATGTAATTCAAAAAACTTCTCTGGAAAAATTGTCGTTGACTATGGTTAGTTGGCCGTAGAAAAACGGAAGCACGTTCTAATTTGAACGTTTCTTCTAGCCCGGTAAATTTAGCTTGTTATAAATTTTTGAAAGATGGGCTGTTTTTTGAAAAAGCGACGGATGATCAACTACCGATATAAGTTAAACAATAATTGATTGCGCGGGTGGTGGTAACAATGCTTTAAATCAAGTTTGCGGGCTTGAAGTAAACACCAACCCCATTGTATTTAACCAGTCTACGAACAACATTAAATCAAGTTTGCGAGCTTGAAGTAGACTGGTTAAATACAATGGGGTTGGTGTTTACTTCAAGCCCGCAAACTTGATTTAAAGCATACCGATATAAGTTGTTCAATTTTATTCTTTAGGTCAGTTTATTCGAGGTTTTATGCGAAAATAGTCTGCTAGAATAGGTGCCATACATCTTCCAGGGCAAAAACATTAAAATAATGTAAGTACTTGTCGTGAAATTCAATTTACATTTTTACAATATCAGTTAATATGCTTAAGTCGCAGAAAATCACATGGCCGTTATTAATGGCACATTCGTAAACAATGCTGTTACTTCTAATGCGACTATTGCTTTGTTGAAAACATTCATGGTTTTTAGCTGTTACGGACGCCCGTCAGCTTTTAATACTGCTCATATGCTAAATTGTTAGATATTTATAAAATTTGGGAAATTCAAAATATTGGCATCTATCAATTTCTGCTTACATTAAATAAACGCTGCTTTGGCCTTTATCCATGAGGACGGTATTTATCTGCTAGCCAAATTGGACACGGGTTACTGAGTAACCGTAATCAAGGCGAGATATAGTCTACAGAACGTCGTAATACCAATAAAACGGCGCACATTGTTTCCAGTGGTCGGCACCATATAGTCCGTGATAGATTGTACGTCTAAATGCAATGGAATACATCCATCTGCCGAAATAAAGTGGCCCGGAGACTCAACTTGCCGATCTGACAGCACCTATTCAGGTGCTAAAATATAATCGCCATTCTACTGCTTTGGATAAAAGCTTCTGTAGCTTAGTACGCGAGTTTTGTTTGGTAGTTTCCCATTTAATGACATCATGCTCTACACGGAACTCATTTGTGTTAAAATATTCTAACTAATCCTTTCTAATTGTCACAGGAAGCCATCCTGACTAAACTCACACACTTTATTTTTAATCAACTATTGGTAGGTGTGCTCGTATAAAGTGCGTCTCTTTCGTAAATCAAATTAACGTGATAATTCTTTATTTTTAATTCAATTTTTAAGCTGGGCTTCTACTTTCGGTATGCTCCTGATTCTGGTTTATCATAATGCCTGCACTTCAGCGTGCATTTTCTGTTTTATTCACGTCAGTCATAAATAGAGCGATTGGTAAGTTCTCAGCCTCAAAGATGGCTACTGCAAAGAATATAAAATGGTATTCGTCTAACCACGAATATATAGAAGCAACATATATTTTCAGTCATCATCTAAAATCCCTTCAGTACAGATTTCACCCAATGTAACACCGACAAGAAATTTGACAACAAAACATTCATAAATTCAGAAAAACTGGATAAAACCAAATGTTTTTTAAGAAGGTAGAGAAAACAGGCTCAGCAAAAACCTGAAACAAATAAAAACATATCTAAAAGGCACACAATCAGAACAGCGGAGGATAAAAAAGAAGTAAGTAAAAATAACGTTCCGATTTTATTCTAACGAATGCCAATGTGAACTAGACTAAGTAACTTTGGCGTAAAAATAAATATAAAATGCCAAATATCTTGACACGTATCAACATATTTTATTTTTTAATCAAGGTTGCGATCTTGATATAAAACCTAACCCATCATGTAAATACATTTTTCAGGATAAACTATGTATTGTATAGTGTGGAAAAGGCAATTCATCCAGTAGACCGGCTTCGTCCTTAGTGGGAACTCATCACGCAGTCCTGAATTTGCCTTGGACAATACGTTTTAAGTTTCCAATAAGGACAAAACCGGTCTTCTGAATGAATTTCATTTTCCACACTTATACAATACATATGTGTACATAATTGGTCAGGTGTTCATATCAAGATCGCAACCTTGATTAGAATGTAATTGTTAGCAACGCTAGCGCAGCCAATGCTTGTTTAATTATACGATAGAACTTCAGAATATCCACTCGCTATTAACACAAAAAACATAAATATTTAGAAAAGGCAATTCATCCAATAGACGCATTCCGTCCTTATTGGAACCTCTTTGATTAATGTCCAGAACAGAACTCGAACCGAGACCCATTTGCTTAAATTCTGTGACCCTATCCACTACGTCATGCGGCAGCACATGCAGACAATTTGCAATTACTATAATCAAAGTTGCGATCTTGATATAAACACCTGGCCCATTAAGTACCTACAAATGTCAGTATCAAGTAAGAATTGCATAGTGTTGAATAGGCAATTCATCCAGTAGACTGGTTTTGTTCTTATTGGGAACTAATAAAGTACTGGCCAAAATTTGCTGCGGAAAGAACTCGAACCTGTGCACATCTGCTTCAGAATCTGATGCTCTAACCACTGAGCCACACTGCCGTAGTGTGTGTCAGTGTAGTCAAGGAAATTCATCCAGTAAACTGGTTTCATCCAGATTTGGGACTCCCCACGTAATTCCCATAATTTTGCTGCGGAGATCAAACCGGGACACAGTCTGTGACTCTATTCACTGCGCCGCTCTTCCGCAAACTACACCTTATTTTCAATAACATACTAACTTTTGTTTTCGAATAGCCTGATCAGATGTTGCAGCAGCTAAGACCGATGATTTGGCTCTGATGGACAATGGTGATTATCTATTAGATGTAATCACGGAACTATGTAATAGAATGTACAATACTTATAAAAATATATTTTTTGAAATTTGTTATTTATTAAATAATTTATTATCTTTTGCGTAATTATTAGCAAATATGGAGTAAAATCACTATTTTGAACGGTTGAAGCTCTAGCAAAACCTTAGCTTCTAGCTTCGGTCAACAGCAGTTATCACATATTTGTGGTAATCATTGAATAATTTAGTAAAATTGAAAATTCTTACAAAACAATTAATAGCTGAAATTTCATATTTTTTGGATTATTTATTAGGTATTGCATAACTATCAACGAAAATTATGTATAATACTTAGAAATCCTGTGGTTATAACAACTTTTTGTACAAATCATCAATTAAATACCACATCGAAGGAAAGCGATGTGTGTGATCTATAAAGAAAAATCGGAGGTGGCCAGCTTGAACTATTAGTCTAACGAGATACCACAAAATCTCCACCTGAAGGAAAGACCGACCAAAAACATAAGCTAGTATAAAGCTGGAAAAAATGCGTAGTGTACGCAGGATGATGCAGTGGACAGATTCACAGACTTGGAAGTAATTTTGATCGGTTTCGAGCACAGTTCGCAGTAAAACTCTGGTCAGTAGTTGAAAAGTTCCCACTAAGAACGAAGTCGGACTACTGGATTAAATTCCCTTGCTTCATTATACAATGCCTAGTTTATAATGAGATTGGTGTATATATATCAAAATCGCAACCTTGATTGAAATAGATGTTATCAGAGCTCGCGCATCTAATTTGCGTTTAATAATATAAATGGTCAATTTAAAACCACCTCCCCAGGTAGCATGGAGTTTGTAATATAATGACTGGTTGTGGGTGGCCAGTTGGAACTTTAGGTCCAATGAAATGCCATGTAGACTCCACCTGAAGGTAAGGCTAACCAAAACATAAGTTCGTATACAACCGAAAATTGCGCATTGTGCGGTAAAGTGTAGCAACGCACAGAGGCACAGACTCTGGAGAAAATCCGGCTTACCGGATAAATTATTATTGCTAATGTATACATTGGTTAGTTTGTACGTTATATCTAGAGAAAAAATCAGGTCAATATAGTTTTGTACGTTACCATATACAACAAGTGAGTCGCGAAATACATCGGGAATGTCCCGGTATATTGCAATACATAGGTTTGTACTATATTTTTGAAACTTATTATAATTCGGCAGGCGCCAATGCTAACATTTATTAATATTTGGAGTTTATATATACAAAGTTTACACTATATAGTTATCAGGAAAAAAGATTTAATTATAGCAGATACTGCATTCCACTTACATGGCCAATTACAAAAATAATAAATCGAATTTTGCAAGCTTATATGAAACATCCGAATACTTTGGATCTTACTTCTTGAACAAAAATAAAGGAACAGCTAACATATAAACGGAGAAGTAACCAAGAAAATATTAATTCATTACCTGATCCGAGTTTTGCTTAACATAGCTTATATTATCCATGTCCTCATTTTCTTTCTGGACATTTCGATTCTCACTACCGAATATCATTTTCAGTCGGCAGATCATAAAGCAATCTATAGTCGGTTAACTAAATAAGTGGTAAATTATGCTTAAACAGACTCACGTATGCCTATGATTGTCAGGTATCTTAAAAATGACTGACGTTTTACTAGATACGCGGGCGACACTTATGTGTTCATGTATCGATAATTGCTAATTGTTCATTTAATTATAATTTCATGCACACATAGGTCTATATAAATGAATCTACAGCGACTGCATGACAAAGGTCAGAATATGGTTTATGCATCCATCCAGCAAGCTTACAAAAAAATCATATCAATCATTATAAGTCAATTTATGTTTTTTCTACAATTTGCAATCAAGTAATTAAGGATAAATCAACTGATCTGTGTTAGTCACCACTCAGATCTGATAATTCTATAATAGCCAACTTCACAAAAAATATTTTGTTTAATTAAGGGTAATGTCATTGATCAAAATTATGTACTCCAATATTAAAATGATGCCAAAAACAAATATTAAATTAAGCATGCTAATAATAAGCTATACTATTGTATTATGTAATTATAAATAATGTAAGAAAAAAATTTGTTGAAGGCAGATTCATGAAAGATTATACATGAAATAAAATTTTGCAAATGGGTATTATACAAAATAAAGTCACTAAGTTAATAGATGCAATAAAGTAACAAGACATGAAGCATACAAATGTAAAGGATAATGAAGCAAATAATAATAAAAGTCATAAAGGAGAAATAAATTTATAACGCCATGCCTAAACTTATTTTAATCTATTATTCTTGCTTGTTTTCGGAGCAAGTTCTAGTTTATTATTCTTGCAGTCGTTGCTTCAATTATTTAGTTCTTGCTCAGTTCTAAATCAAGTCTAGAAAATTACCTGACCTGCGTTTTGACTAACACAGTAAGGTTTCCATCAGTTTCCTTTATCCAACAAAATATTTAGGCTTCCTTTCTTCGAATGCCTTCTTCAGTTGATGGACAATTGCCTAGCGAGTTGCTTTGCCTAGAAAATGTGCGACTGCTGTTTCATTTTCTTGAATCAATTTCCTTAGCAAATTAGTTGTTGTTTTACGAATGCCTATCGATGTGTGCCGACAGCCAACCAAGTTAAATTTTCGTTCAGTATTTATTGAATGGCGCGCAATATCAGATCGATTAAAACGTCCATTCTAACATGTATTTATATGTTTCCTGCTTCTAACATTTATAAAGCGCATAGTTTCACATCCAGAGATGAGATGGCAATTTTTACATAGGACTTCATACACTACTAATGTATCTAAAGGTTCAAATCTCACATCGTTGCTAGGAGGTTTACGGCGCAGAGCAAATGATTTTTGAATGAATGGAGAACATATTAGATAAAGTTTAATTGGTAGTTCAATTTAAAATTACGAATTTTTAGCTTATAATTGACACAGTAAATTTCAGATAATTCTTCCAGATTTACTTTAATGCTATGATGTATTGTTCACATTACTTTGTCACTTCAAAACTATTGACTTTTTCCTTGATTACATGATTTTAATCAGCAAGGAAAACACTAGTTTGCCTCCAATGCGACATATTGACGATGTAGTATGTAACCTATATAACCAAACCTCGCCCTAACCACTGATACAGATACCCTACCAAAGAAATTATTTCCAGTGAATGTAATTTCACATAGAAGAACGCAATAATGTATGCAATTCTATTTAGCTGAATGATTAACCATTATAGAAGCATGAACACATACGTATGACATACTAACAAGTGAAATGACAGTAACATGCAAAAAATCATTTACGTATTAGGAATTGCGTACCTAGTATCAAATGAGGTCCAAGAAACCAGAAGCATATGCTAAAATCAATTTTAGCAAAAGGTGTAACATGATGTAAACAGGTTATTCGTGCTTACTAGCGACTCATCAGAAGGAGCTGGCACTTAGCTCAAACTCCAATATATATTTTCATTAAGAAATGTGACTTTGGCATACACTTCTTGACTTAATTGAACTAAACTATTACCAGGTACAGCGTACCTTATACATAAATGCTTTTATGTCAGTACACCGCAATTTAGAATGAATAATTAAGCAATGGAAACTGCCACTCAAAATAATAATTAAACACACTCGTTAATGGTTACCGAAATATTTTAAAAGGAAATGCGGATAAAAGTAAAAACCGCGCAAAATTAATATCAGGTATTTGTGGAATATTCAGACGTGCACAAAATCATTTCTTTTCAAATTTTGACCGTTAATTCGATTGAAAGCCATCATCTTATTCCTAGATTTGTATTTCGTTTGTAACAGAAAATAGGATTACTAAGACAGTACAGTGATTGAAGTCGTTGGCAATGGGACTCATTCTTAAATAAACCTGAAGGGAGGCCAATCAGTGTAGCAGACCAATTTTTTATCCTTACTTAGCAAATAGTCAATATAAGCTATTGACAAAAAAATATTCGAACTAGTTACATTTAAATAATAATTGATATCATTAAAACAATGGACGCTAAAAAATGTTTAGAAACGTTATCAGTTGAAGACAGAAAATGAACTTACAAAAGATGTTGAAAACAGAAAACTAAATCAACTGAAAAGAACAATTTCGCACTTTTTAAGTGTTTGGAAAAATTTACAATGACATGCTTATTGAGCGACTGAATTTCCAGGCTATTTCAATAGTAAATAATCAACTAGCGGTTAATCAAACCATTTAAAAGAGGACGAACTATGTAACAAAGTTCACAATTTAAACGGATTTAGTTTACAGAATAACCCATCCACTAAGCCTTAATTTCATCCCAATTGAGCAGCTATATTTTTAAAATCAATTTTGTCATTATTAAAACTAAAGAAGCACAACTTGTAAATTAAATAAATAAACCAATAATTCACTGATATGATGGTCATCAATTTAATACTTAAGTCCAATCTGCTAGATGCACCATCACCGTCGAATTAAACTACGAAATGCTCATTGCCTTAACTGTAGTATTCGGTCAGAAGGCCGGTTACACATCTTGCGTGTTAGATTTTCGTTGTAATAACAACGGTTGGCTTGAAATGCAGTCAAATCACAAATTATTCTTTTGGCCAGAAACCAATATGTAAGATAGGGGACGCTTGATCTCGCCATATTATACCAGGCAAAAATCTTTAGGAATCTGTCGGCTTTCAGCGCTGAATGAAATACACGGTGAATTATGCAATATAGACCGAGACTTCTGGAAAACTCTGCACAAGAAACCTGGATACTTGATAATGTATGTGCGTAACATTATTGTTGGTAAATTAAAAACTTTGTACAAATTCAAAACATTAAATGTATGACAGATTTGCTATTTTGTGTGACTTGTTGGATACAATCTTACAGTTCGCAAACTCCAAATACAGATCTTGCTCTATCCCAAAACAAAAAACTGAAAACGGGTATGATTGTTCGTGCATGGATATTGTTCAGTTAACCATCTAGTCAAGTGCAATGTATTATTTAATTCAAGAATGCAAGCTTAGTATAAACACCAATACATACATTCGTCAGTATAATCTAAGTATTCCATAAAAAAACCAAAGGCAAGACATCAGATAGGGCTTTACAATGTATGTAAAAGTAAAAAGACAGAGATCTGTCTTTCCGCTTTTATAAATATTATAAATTCATTCCAATTTAATCTTCGTGCTTTCATGACTAAAGAAGAATAAAAAGCGCCAATATTTTTTATTTACGTTAGTTCATTTATTTATGAGAATGTTGGAATAAGCAAACTCATCTAATCCAAAGTCGCAAAGCAAACGAGTTTGCGACCTGTACATTCTTATATTTTGATACTTTATCGATGAAATATCGTACTGCTCTCAGCCAATTTAATTGCTCGTATTAATAATAGAAATTCACGTTTAACTTACCTTTAAGGAATAGCTGAAACCGTGTTAATGTATGCTGCAGATTGTAATACATACCGTTGCAGTTCATCGCATGTTGATCTTCGAACTTTGAAGTAAGCTGCAAAAATCGGTTAGTTAACAGAACATAATTAAATTAACAAATAAAATGTTAACAAAACATTGAGATATTTTGTTATATAGGATATATTAATCGTTGGTATAACCTAACTATTGCATACAGTAAGCTATATGGTTCTTAACTAAATGATTTTTGGCTAGACACCCATTTGCGCAACAGCACTCTATACTTATTAGGATTTTAGCTAGCATGAGAAAATCTCTAAGCGGAAAAAAATTGCATCTAATAGCTTATGAAGAGATTAAATCATGCAAGTAAAATCTAAATAATAATTATAAATTCTTGATTGCTTAATTTATACTGATAAATATATATATATATTTATATATATATATATATATATATATGATTGGATTGGTGTTTATATCAAACACGCCTCGTGGTGTCTGTACGATAATGACAGATTAGAGGTGGTCAATTAAAATTTAGGTTTAAAATGATGTCATATAGGCTCCAACTGAAGGAATGGATGTTCACATAACTTAGATTATAACTGAAAATTGTCCTGTGCAGCTGGATGACGCAGTGGATAGAGTCAAGAACCCAAAAGCAAATGTGTTACAATTCGATCCTTATCCGCAGCAAATTCTTGGCAGTGCTATAAATGTTTAAAATAAGTACAAAACCGGTCTACCGGATACTATTTTTGCGGAGAATTAATATATATGCAATTTTTTATTAAGCATTGCGCACTTAGTCGCAAATTAGTTCAATTATGAACAGAAGGATAAACAAAACTCAACATGAACGGAAGGTATAAACTCATGTGCACATTCGTTTCATGCTTACTAGAGAGTCATCAGTAGGAGCCTGTATTTCTCCTTATGCCAACTAAATATTTAGGTGAGGAATGTAGGACGATTGAACTGTGATATATTTAGTCGACTGATGTCATGATTACCGCACAAAGTAATGACTGATATTTATCAAGGCCAGAGTATGCATTTTATAGAGTAACAGATGTTCAGAAGTAGTTTTATTTCGTCATTTTGGAGAACTTTAGTATTCATTGAAATCAATTGTGTTGGTACCACGTACGGAATCGGCAACGATAGTCTTAGTACTGGATACATATGCGGCAACCGTAGTGTTGGTATCATTTACATACTCTCTCTCTCTCTCTCTCTCTCTCTCTATATATATATATATATATATATATATATATATATAGTGAGTTGGGTTTGAAGTCACAAGTTCCAAGACTTTATATGATGTTAACTCCACTACTGCAGGTTTACAATTCGTTTGGAAGATTTCACTGTCCAAATTTCCCAAATTCCATATCTAAACATATAGTGGACATAGTGTGTAATTTCGGCTCCAACTGCAGAGTCGCTAGTCAACACGGAACAAAGGTTCAAATGAAACCATACCTTCGTTCATGCTGAATTTTGTTTATTATTCTGAACATATGTTAACGCATTTTTTATTTTTTCTATAGAAATTGTGCATCCGACATTTACAGTCAAGTTCAATTTATGCGAGACTACTAGATATGAGAGCCGCCAGTCTAACTTTGCTTTCCATATCTATGCAATGTGATTTAATCCACGCTAGTCAGTTTGCCGTTGTACTCAGATGATGGTCATGGAAAGTCGAAACGCACCAGTGCTTGCGACTGACAGTAGTTTTGCTATATTGTCCGACGACTGGATAAAAGAATGGGATTGGTGTTTACTTCAAGTTCGCAAACTTGACTTGAATAAATTTTGCCACCACCCACGCAATCAATTTATGTTTAATTGTATTGCCAATATATGTAGATGTGGCAAAAACTGAAAACAGTTAATGTTCGTAACTGCATAGAAGTTTTGCAGCCGACATTTCCAGTCAAGTTCAATTTATGCAAAACTACCAGAAGTGTGAGCCGAATATCTGATTTTGATTTCTATACGTATGCAATGTGATTTGATCCTCGCTATTCAGTTTGCCGTCGTACTCTGATGATGAACATGGAATGTCGAAACGCGTTATTGCGTGCGACTAACGGTGGTTTTGCTATGTTGTTGCCACTACCCGCGCACTCAAGTTTTTTTTAAATTTGTTATTTGTTGTGCAACACATGATACACAATTAATGACTGAATCGTCTTTTCTACATTATACGATGCTTAGTTTTATTGACATTTGTACGTATAATGAGATTAGTTTTTATATTGAGCTCGCACCCTTGATTTAAATAAAAGATATAAGCTATTGTACACCTGTTATGTGCTTACTGGCGACCCATTAATAGGATTCGGCAATTCGCCTCAGTCTACTATATAATAACAGTTTGATGGTGCAATCTTCTATACGTATTAAAGACATAGTAGAATCGCCTTCGGATGCAATCTATAACGAAGCAACTTTGAAAGCAACTAAATAATTTATGCACCAATCTTTTAAATGATACTAAAATTAATGAAAAAACCATTCTGAACGCCTTATATTCCAGCAATGAACTATAGAATAGCCTCGTTCGACAATAGTTATCAACCTATCTTGGTATTCACGACATCATTCAATAAAACGTATCATAGTCATACATTCCTGGTTGCAGGGAACTAACGTATATGCTTTTATTTATTATTTATTGCATAAATAAAAACATTTTTTGAAAATGGTCGTTATTACATCGTCAAATAGTACGACATTTTATGACTAAACACTTAATAGGTTTGAGGTTAACTGCTGACTCCTACTGATGAGTCGCTATTAAAGAGTAAACGCATGTGTACATGACATTGTTCATTTTCTTCATGATGACTCTGGTATATCCTTTTGGTACTATTTGGACTAATGTGTTACAAGGTACGCAATAACTAGTTCAATGTTGTATAAAATATATATGATAGTTCTCCGCATCAAACAATATAGGACTATTATATAATATATTGAATGATGCCGTGTTAGTGCAAAATATGATAACTGATGCCGATCAATCCCATAGTGTATGAATTTACTGGATCAAAAGTTGTTCGGAATTGGTTTTATTTCTCAAATTTGGTGAAATTAAGCCTACTTATAAAATCATTGACTTGATTGCATTTGCAGGCTTGGTATACGTGTCATATTGTAAGATGGTTTTGAATTCGGATGACCGAAGACTTTATATCAAGTTAGATCTATTATTGCTTAAACGCACAATCGTATAACAGTTTGTACTGTCCAACTGTTCCACATTTCTAAACGAAATATATATTGGGTATAAGACAGAGTGTCGGCCCTTACAGATGACTAGTCAGTAAGAACACAATAAATGTGCGCATAGTTCATGGTGACATTTGCATATACTTCTGATCTTATTTGAACTAGTTTATTACTAGGTACCCAATACCTACTAATTTGATAATAAAAAAATAAACGTAACTAAAAATTATCCAAATTAAAATTTTAGAATAAATATATTTCTTTAGGACAAATAGATGGATTAATTTACTGAATTATTGTCAGCAAAATAAATGCATTTAATAAAAATTGTTACTTAATTCTATTTAATTAATTAACTATTTATATATAGATAAATTTATTCGCAGTAGTCGTAGGATTGTTTATTTTTAAATACGGAAATTAACTCTTTGTGCGTGTGCAAGAGAGAATGTATTTGCATGCAAGAAGTTTGTGATTCTCTACAAACAAACAAATTACGCCTAAAAATTGCTTTCTCGTTTATCGATTATTATTGGTATAGCCAAGTTTTCATTTTGTTGCATTTATATGTTTTCATGCTTTCTCTAAGTTGTTTAACATTTTCCAGAATGAATCAGACTAAAATATACAGATTGTAACAGTGCAGTTTCAGAATTCGATGATTAAAAGAACGAAAGATTTAATAATTTCCTCACTCAAATTTGATACAAATCCTACTGACTAATTAATAATTCTCACGCAACGAAAGGTCTGGTTTACTTTGATATTGAAATAAGATTAATGACTTTTTGAGTTATGGTTATTCCAATAAAGTCAGGCTGGTAGAACTATTGTACATTTAAGACGGATGCTCTTCGTCTTATGTAAAGGTATTCGTACATTTATAACACGTTTTACACTATCATTTTATTTAGGATAACGAAACTAAATGAAACGAAAGTAGATTCGCCAAACATCTTTCCCGTACATCGACGGTGAATTCTAAAGCGGAAAACGCGGATGCATGTGAAACCAAATTTTGTCTTAAAAAGCGATTGAATGAATAAATTTTGTTGCCTATATGTTAAGCAGACTACCATGTATAGAATGTGCACCACATATTTGTCTCACACGGTTTAATCAGGTAAATATTGATCTTGAGGCGTATTGCCAGATCCTTATTGGCAAGCTGCTGGTAAGCATGAAATACATGCAACAATATGACTAATTATCTTACACTGCAACGGCTGACATATACCGAAAAATAACCTATCTTTGTCGTTGTAAACATTATTTTTCTTTGTGTGGTGTTCCCAGTACCACTCAAAAATTACTTCGAGATTTCACATTTATACTTTGCACAGTCAAACATGATCACAACAACATTAAAAAGTTAATCTGCCAGAGAGCCCTTATCCTGATGCGTATTTTATTATTTATATTGCCACACTGCCCTGAAACATTCTAATTCAGAGTCAATCAACTTTTAGATGGTGCGCCACTACGGGCTGATAAATAATATCAATCTAGAGCATTCGATCTACGGTGCAAGCAAACACCCTTGACAATTTTTTTAGCTACTGCATGTTGACTACCTGCGTAACGCGATAAGCTTTGATTTTCGGAGGTTGGTGGAGACGCATGCCATTATAATGGAGTCAAGTGCTAATATTATGCCCCACTTAAAAACAGCGAGACAATTTGGAGTCTAATTTTTATGCCAAACCTGCTACACCAACATAGGCTTCCAAAACACATGCTTTTCGAGTTGCGCTTGACATATTATATCCACGATTAAAAGTTAGTTAGATAATTTTTTGTTGCGGAGAACTAATATGTATGCAGTTATTTATTAGGTGTTGCGCACCTAGTAATAAATAGGTTCAAATATGACCAGAAGGAAAACAAAATCAGCATGAACGGAAAGTATAATCTCTTTAGCCACATTCGTTTCGTGCTTACTGGCGACTCATCAGTAAGGAATTAGCTCCCCTACTGCAGGTATACACATTCGCATTGTGTTTTCTTCATAGTTGTAAAAGATTTTATCGTCCAACAGTCCCACATTCCTCACCAAAATCTATAGTGTGTATGGGGTGTTGTACCGGCTCCTACCGATGAGTCGTCAGTAAGTACGAAACGAATCGTTAAATGAGATTATGCATTCGTTCATGCCGACTTTTGTTTATCATTTTGGTCATATTTGAAATAATTTCTTAGTATGGGCGCAACACCTATTATATACTAAATGTTGCTTATTCGCAATAAAAGATGTGAAAAAAGATAACCTATTTGCTGCAACACATATATATTATATATATGCTACACACGTGTTTAATAAAATCTCAATAAGAAACCCTTAATGTGCAAATCAAAGAAGACTTGTAAAGATACAGGCAAGTATGATAAATTTCTCAAAATTCGAGCATGTGAGAATTAAGTGTACAGAGTACGCTACTAAGAAGCACATTTGTAGAAAGAGTAAACGAGTTATCTTTTAAAAATTATGAAATTTTAAAGCAAAATTGGTGAACAATTCAATCATCTACGAATTCATTTATCCATAAAAAGGCTACACATTACAACGGAAACTTACAATAAGCTCTTTGGCCAGCTCTCGAAATTTTACATTGTTCTTTTCGATCGTCATCAGTGGTTCATAGTTGGAGCTGAACTGCAAGATGAAGTCCTTAAAGACACGTAGATAGGCAGAATCAGTATCATTGACGAAAACCGGTGGCAGTCTATAATCTGTGTCGGAAAAATCCACTTCGTCTCGCTTTCCGAGCACATTTCGTAGTTCGTAAAGACTTGGAATACATTTGAATATTCTTTGTAACTCGATTTTATCTTCCGGTGAGCTTAGTTCGAAGATCCTGTCATAAATCAGCTTGATTTTTAAATTAATAATTAAATGAGTAAAAATGTAATAATATTGCACACGTTATCACAAACATTTTTGAGAATAACTTGTTTACATTTTGTCTTAATTATGCGAATAATATACTCATAATTCAAAAAAATTATTTAAAATCTTAAAAAATACTGCAGACGCCAAACAAATAAGTAAAAAGAAACGTGTTTTTTTCTAACTTGCTAATATTTTTGTGTATCCCATATTACCGAAAACAATAAATTTATTTTCACCATAAGATGGAATTTCTATCATATGAAACTAAATATGGTATCATCAAACGGTATGTAGAATTGAGTTATATTATAAATAAAAACTTTTGCATTGGGGTTCTAACAAGATCTGAAATATTTAAATCAGAAATAGTCAATGCTTTTGAACAAAACTGAAATATCTCTAAAATGATCAAACTTTAACAAATAGCACGTTTCAATATTGTACAAAGGTAAAAACAACCTACATGATGTGCTATCAGTCAAGAGTCAGGGTAAAAATTCATTGGACAAATTTCATAGATGCTAAGGGAACTATTGACCAACGACGTGTCCAAATTCAAACTTGATAGAGAAAGAAATGCGAATCAGTTAATGCAAAGCGGCATATCATTTGAATTCTGCACAGTTGTATCTGACACCAAGAAATCAGGCATTGTTAGAATAAACTTTGAATATTTAGACCAAAGAAAACGGGGCTGCCTCACATCGATATGGCGAACTGAATTCGAACAATTCTTTAAATAATGTCGATATCTAATTCAAAAACCGACAAAACGGCTGTTCTCGCACCTATAAATTATTAGAAACATTGCTACTGGCCAGAATTTACCGCGGACAGGGTTCGAACCTGAACATGTATACTTCGGAATCGGGTGCTCTAACTACTGATCTACACTGCCGCACACTACACATAATTTTAGTCACACTAATTAATGTAACTTGGTTAGTCTTTTTGGAATTCTGAGTATCAGGATCAATGTATAGAATAAAATATTCGATTTTGATTACAAGCAGCGTGCTGCGAATATCTATTAAATGATATTCGCTCTTTAGCTTTTTCTCAGTGACAGTGGATTCATATGTTGAAGTAGCAAAAACGCTCTTCACTTGTTCATGCCGGATAATCGTCATTTTATTGCTCAAAGCTTAAAGAAAATACTTTCGGCAACCAAACACAATAACGTAATGATGAGATGTGCCACTCACCTTTCATTTGGACAATTATAAGAGAATTTCAAAAAGCAACTGCAGAATGAACAGATTGGTCGGAGAATTGACAAATAATAGACGTGCATATTATAATACGAATGCAGTGGTCGTAGAAACTCTCAGTCCAAAATTTTATAAAGCTTTACTCTAGCCAGAAGAAACGGTGCTTTATATAGGGAACGATAATGATCATAGCAGGAAATTAAGATTGATAAACTTAGAAATTTACAATAGCCAATCATTTAAAATAATTTGCTCAAAGCTAATTGTATTTGTCTAACATTTTATTTGATTAAACTTTTATTGTCTTTTTGATCACATCTTACTCCCTTTATTCCTTAAAATATCTTTAAATCGTTGTGTACATAACTTTAATACTCTAGAAATTTTATTAAAGACGCACTCTTTAATCTAAACGAAATTTTTGTTAAATCTTATTTTTTGCAAATGGAATGCTAATAATACCATATCGCCATTGACTTGCTTTAATTACGTGTCAATGTAATATTTCCATGTGAGATATACACGATTTATTGACTATTTAATAATTTAATTATTGATTTAAAAGACAAGCAACACGATCATCGATTAAAAAACACTCCGATACCAAGTGAACATATGCTTTAGATTGGTAAAATACGCATAAAATTTAAGAAAGTAATAAATCGTATGACGAATTAAATTACACAAATAACCATAATTTATACACATAAGATAGGAAATGGTTCCATTATGTTAGTACAAATATCATATGCCAATGGTTATAGTCTAAAATCACATAACTGGTTTTTATGCTGAATGAGAATCCTTTAAACCTTGAAGAATGCCTACTGATAAAATTGGTCAAAATATCCCGAAAGAAAGGTCATTTTGTCAAATCCAGTGGATAGCAGTTTCATTATGCCAATAAGTAAATGGGTCACACTCCAATTGAAATATAAAAGAAAAAACATAAAAAACTAACAAGGCTTACTGAAATGACTTAATTGACTTACATAAAATTTGCATTTATTCTAAATTATAGGTTATTTTCTTGCAAAATTTTGGTACTTGAAATTAGGCGTTGTCTGCTTAAAATCAAATGTACAAGCTTCAGAAAAACCCCAATCTCATTGTATCTAATCAGTCGCAAAATATATTTTTTTAAATACCGTCAGCCATACGTATTTACGCATGTAGAACTTCGATAATCATAATCAGAGAACGACGGGGAACGGACTAGCGAGGATCAAACAACAAAGCATATATAATATATGGAAAATCATATTTGCGGCTCCCACCTCTATTAGTTTTGCATACAATGTACTTTGCTGAAAATGTCGGATTCCCAATATCTATGCGATCACAACCATAACATTTGTGCAGCATTCGCCATTCACAAGAAAGTCATAAAAGTGAAAAAGACTGATGCAGTGGGTGGTGATGATAATTTTTTTAAATCAAGTATAAGATTTTCAGATAAACACCAATTCCGCAGTTGAGCTCACTAAAATTATTTGTATATAACAAACACCTCGTGAAATGAGCACTAGAGTGCTTTACAATATTTCTGAGTTCTCATGAACATTAGAAAAAGGGAGAATGAAATTAACAGTTTGTGAATAAACGTAAATGCACCACATTCATTACATTTAGAAAAGAAATTTGGTTTATCCTAATGGGAAAACATATTCAAGAATTGTCTAGAAATAAATCGAAAGTACACATCAAAATCAAACTTTGTCTACGAGATACCCTAAAAGTATTTTATTAATTTTATGGCTGTGAAATATCATTTACATTTATCAATTTTTCAAACCGATTTGGCAAGTAGAAATCTAAGTTCGAAAAAATAACCAACTGTTTGGAGATCACAAATTCATATAACAATGAGGCGAAATGGCGTGGCACAATAAATGAAATTTAAAATAACGATACATATATAGCAATCCTCCAAGATTTTTGTGGATTGGATAGTCATTTTTAAGTCTATGAAATCATGTCTTAGCATATTACAGTTAAATACAGATTGTTACGAAGAACTAATATATATGCAAGTATGTATTAGGTGGTGCGAACCTAGTAACAAATTAGTTCAGTTGTGACCAGAAGGATAAACCAAAGGCAGCATGAACGGAAAGTATAATCTCATGCACATTCGTTTCGTGCTTACTGGCGACTCATCAGTAGGAGCCGGTATTACGCCCTTTAACCACTATATATTTGGTCAAGAATGTGGAATAATAGGACGGTACAATCTCCTAGACGAATGTGTAAACCTGCAATAGTGAAGCTAACATCATATAAAGTCAACGACAATGCGACTTCAACGCTAACTCACACTATATAATATATATACCGAGTTTGTAAAGGATACTAACACTATGGCTATTGTGTTAGTAACCGATACCAATATTATTGTACCGAAAAGGTACATGGTACTAACACTATGGTTTCCGAGTCGGTACATGATACCAACCTGATGGATATCAATTTATGCTAAATTTCACCGAAATTGAGAATTACAACAATTTCTGAACACCTGTTACTCCAGTAAATCCATACACTCTGGCCTTTATCGATATCAGTTATCACATTTCGCGGTAAGCTTGACATCATTCAATTCAATATATTGCAGTTAAATACTGTTTGTTACGAAGAACTAATATATATGCAAGTCTGTATTAGATGTTGCGAACCTAGTAACAAATTAGTTCAGTTGTGACCAGAAGGATAAACCAAAGGCCAGTAAGCACAAAACGAATGTGCATGAGATTATACTTTCCGTTCATGCTGCCTTTGGTTTATCCTTCTGGTCACAACTGAACTAATTTGTTACTAGTTTCGCAACACCTAATACATACTTGCATGTCTTAGTATATTCGGTTTGAAATATGGAGATGAAAACTTGAACGAATTGAAGGAAATGTTCGTTACAAACAGAACTACTTCAATGCTAGTAAAGACAATGAATGACATATATATTGCAGTTTGATCCTCGCTAGTCAGTTTTTCGTCGTATCTGACGCTGATCATGTAATTTAAAAACGCGTCAGTATGTGTGACTGACAGTAGTTTTGCTCTGTTGTTCGACGACTGATTAAATAAAAATGTGGTTGGTGTCTACTTCAAACTCTTAAACTTGACTTAAAGAATTTCTACCACCACGCTCGCAACCATTGATCGTTTATTTTTATTGCCTATATATATACAGTGGTACTTAGAGATACGAGTTTACTTCATTCCAGAACCGAGCTCGTAAGTCAATCGGCTCGTATCTCAAACGAATTTCTCCCAAAAAATATTCCCAACCCATTGTAAATTACGAATAAAGATATTTTTTTAAATAACAAACAAGCATGTATTATTAACAAATATATAACAAAATATTAAATAAAGAAATCAAAAAGTTATTTAGCATAATAGTTTTAATTTGGAGGCAGACGAGTGCGGCTAACGAAGGTGAACGGCAAAGAGGATGGAGTGGGGAAGGGATGAGGGCAATCTAGACACGTGCGTAAACCGCGCTTTATTAGAATTTCAAACTATATTCGTAACTTTAAGAATAAAACTACACATTCCTTATCGTACAAATTTCCTATGTACAACGGTCATAAATCAAGGCGAGTTCAATCACACGTACGCCACGCTCAAGTTTTTTATTATTTCTTGCTTTAGTTCTATCGACATGATCCTCTTCTTCCTGTTACCATTTTCCTTAGCGTTCACATTCTTCGGTCCCATGATAACACAAAAAAGTTCAGTAATAGCGCAAAAATCAAGGAAAAACGAGTACAGCGCACAAGAAATACTTCGATTCAAGTGGGTAACACGTGCGAGTGAGCGAGAGATTCTCTTGGATGATGCTCAACCCTGCGCGCCATCTAGCGGGACGCTCCGGAAACATTGCTCGTATCTCGGATATTGGCTCGTATCTTGAATGAAAATATGGCCCGAGCTCCGGCTCGTATGTTAGGCTGCTCGTATCTCGAGGTACCACTGTATATATATATATATATATATATATATATATATATATGACAAAAGCTGCAGAGAGGTACTGGGCCTGTCTGCGTAGAAATTGTGCAGCCGTCATTTCCATTCAAGTGCAATGTATGCGATACTACTAGAGTTTAGAGCCAGATAACTCATTTTGCTTTTCTTATATATGAATAGAGGTTTGATCCTCGCTAGTCAGTTTGCTACCGTATTCTGATGATAATCATGGAAGATCTAAACGCGTCAGTGCGTGCGAATGGCAGTAGCTTTGCTATATTGTTCGACGACTGGTTAAATACAAAGGGATTGGTGTTTATTTCAAGCTCACAGATTTGATTTAAATAATTCCATCCTTACAAATATTCAGAAGAAAGACTTGATGCATAGCTAAACCTCAATAATTTTATTGCATTGAGTAATTACACTAAGGGCCTCCTCCTGTGAACAGACGTTCAAGGGTTTAATAAAATGTTGCGCAAGTTCAGACGTGTATTCACCATTAGATTTAAAACAGGCGTTAAAGTTGCATGGCTTTTTCATTCGAGCAATTAAACGCCTGGTCGATCGGCCAAAGCAAGTTGATCGACACTCTACACATGTATATTGGCAAATAATATTTGAGGTTGACATCATCGACTTTTTGTCTTTAATTGATGATAAAGGCAAGTGAATGACCTTAAATAACACTCGTAGTTTAAATACATTAAATGTGTTCGTTAATGCAACTTCAACCTTCTTTCGTGTGGTGCAGAACATAGCGTCCCTCCTCTGAATGGAATGTTTAAGTAAATTGCTGTCTTATATTATCATAAATATTTCTGGTTCTTTTGATTTCAATTTTGACAGTTGACTTACTCAATTGCCTACAATAGCCATCAGCCACTAGATCGTATTTAAATTTAATATATTCGCCGCTTTTGGATCAGGACACAGGATTCTGTCAACTCTTGAAAACCAGCCGCCAACTAACTTCGATATTTATAAATTGCAAGGCAAATTAAATTTTGCAAAAATGTTTACTAAACTGGGATTATAAGAGATGAATTTATTGTTATTTCTTTGAAATGAAAACAAAATAACTAGGCCGGATTAAATAAAATGAAAGCAATTTACATTTTAAGGCTAAGCAGATCAAGAAAAAGAAATTTGGCTTAAATGAAGACAAATAAATTCTTAACCATGAGTTTGATAAAAAAATCTATAGGAATAAGTCAATTTATTGGGAGCGAGTGATTTGAGCAATAATTCAATTTAAAAAGGTGAAAACGCAAGTTTGTTTCCTAATAAGAAAGGATAATTTATTATTAACAAAATTTACTTCTTGTGTCTAAAATTGATGCTAAATTTCTAACTTCCATGAAATTTGGGAGAACATTTAATTTAAGTTATTAATTGTTAAAATTAAACTGTCTGTTCTTTCATTCATAAATAAGTCCAAATATTATTATAATCAAGGTTGCGGTCTTGATATAAGCACCTGGCCCATTAATTACTTGCATATGTCAGTATAAACTAAGAATTGTATAGTGTAGAAAAGGCAATTCATCCAGTAGAGCGATTTCGTCCTTATTGTCAACTCATCATGTACTGGCCATAAATTGCTGCCGACATTTGTAAGTAATTAATGGGTCAGGTGCTTATATTAAGACCGCAGCCTTGATTATAATAATTGTTATCACCACCCACGCAAACAATGTTCGTTTAATTATATAAGAGTCCAAATATATTTGAAAGCAGCATGAATAAACATTGAATTGCTATAGTTCTGTTTTGAAGTTTAAAATTTTAAACATTATTGATCGTACAATTTTCAACAGATTATGATAATTTATTTAGCACTTCTTATATCCAGCCTGCATCTTGTTCACAGTCATGCAAACATAATTAATATTAAGCCTCTTATGATTTTGCATTTATATGTATATCAAATGATGTAGAAACTTTGGTAAGATTATCATTATATTTAGCTTCCAATAGTGATAATATGCCTATTTACAAACAATCATAAATGTAAATGCAGGGCATCCTCAAGTAATGTACAAAGAGAATCCAAACTTGTAAGTAAAGATAAACAAAACCACCTAATTAGAACCAGGTGTCCAAAAGATTCCCGCAGAAGTTTGACCACCTCAGATCAAAGGAATGAGGGAGTTGCCAATTGGCCAATATTTTCAATAATTGTGTCCGGCCATTGAAGCACTTCTTTCATATTTTGCAGTCTCAACCATTAACTTATACTTATCCAAAGTGGCCTGGCAAGCCAGACATCTAAAATATGCTCTAAAAGTGTGGTCCAACCAATGCAAGCAATATTTTAACTAGAAAGCGACACAAATGCGACATTAAATAGATCGCGAATAGTAATGTTCGTCTCTGAAATTTGGTTTGGTGAATGTTTTTTGGTGCTCAGTAGATAATAGCCTAAATCAACCCAATCGCAGAAGCCCGATAGCAAAGCTGTCTAAGCGATATTTGCTATAATCAGTTCTCTTATAAGTTCATTTTTATTTAAAATCCATAACCAGCAGGTATTTCAAACAACAATATTAATGCAAAGTATACAAACAGATTTAATATGTCTAAGCTGAATGTACGCAAATTAAGTTTTAAGGTTTAAAATATTATTGAACCGATTTGACATGATGACGTAGTTGAAACAATTTGCAAAGCATCTAACAATCTACTTATAAAATGGTTTCAACACGAAGTTTCAAGCCAAATTGAATTTATATCGAGCAAAAAGATTAAGTAAGCTTAATCTAGCCAAAGCAAAAGTCATAGTTTATTACTTCAATTTGAACTTCACAATTGTATTAGATTATATAAGCATATAAATAAAAGGCCATTTATTCTCCAGAACTAAACTAGATTGCCAAATCTTATACCTAACATATTTAATTTTGAACAATAATAAGAAATAAATTTGGTTAGGTAAATGCATTACGCAACATAAAACAGGAAGCGCAAAATGCACTTCAATTGACAAACACGCACACAATTTAACAGCTTATATTCAATTCGTATAAAAATTTACTTTGTTGATATTACACTACATTACAAATGTTGCAGCAGACAGCTTCCACTCCAGCAACTCCTATTTTCTTCTTGCTCTAAAAATCAGCCGGATATCCGCCAGATTTGGAACGTATATTTATAACCAATGTGTTCTGCTATATTGAAAAGTTCTTACAATTGCCAATGGATTTGAATTCAAGTTTGCAGTTTTAATGTTTCTAAACTGAGTATATAAACATCAGCCAATAGTCACACAAAGGGAATGCCAATATTCCTGGAAAATAATGACCACTGAACGAGCATCTTTTGCAAACTTGTTAAGAAGAATTTTAGATAACTCGTATGTATGAGAAATGATAGGTAGTTGGTGTCGATTTATATACAAAAAAATCATTAGTAGCGTTAACAGGGATGCTTTTAATTTTTTTATGTTGAACTATACTATTATCATCCTATACTTAGCGTTTGGCGATGTTACCTTATTCAGGAAATCAAATACGTGACGAACACAATTGTATGATATTTCAATTGTTATTAGCTTGGGGATTTTTTTAATTACACGCGATGTTGCGTACTGAGTATTCTCTAATTTGTGTTTATTTATTTCGCACGATTTAAGTTTATGTTCATTATATAGAACATTGCATATTTGATAAATATAATAATTGTAAATCATAAAAACCATATGCTAGCCTTTGATTGGTTTCATGTAGCAAATTTCACAGTTGTTTTCTAGTTATTTAACAGCTCCTATGTGCTCCAAAATTCTACAAATTCACCGTTTATGACTTACTTAAAAACAGTTCGATACTGCTTGTTGCAGAAAACTAAAATATGCCATTATTTACGAGGTATTGCGCACCTAGTAACAAATTAGTTCAAACATGACCAGAAGGGTAAATCAAAGTGAGCGTAAAAGGAAAGTATAATCTCAAGTAGCCATTCGTTTTGTGCTTACTGGTGACTCATCAGTAGAACTGAGCATTACGCCCTATATCCACTATAAAATGAGTGAGGAATGTAGGACAATTAGATGGTAAAATTTCCTATAATAATGTGTACTCAAACAGTAATAGAGATAACTTCATATAAAATCTTAGATAATGCGACTTCTTAGTCAATTCTTTATATATATATATATATATATATATATATATATATATATATATTATATAATATATAATATATATATATATACAGCGCCTGTAAAGTGTACCAACACTATGGTTGCAGAGTCAGTACCCGATCCAAACATTATGGTTGCCGAGTCGGTACATGGTACCAACAGAATGAATTTCAAGTTACGCTAAGATTCACCAAAATTGAGAACTGCAACTACATTTGAACAACTGTTTCTCCAGCAAATACATACATTCTGCCATTGATGTTAATTTAAAATGCTCGTAAGCGACACATAGGTTAGCTTTTTGTGAAATTTGAATTTTAAAGTTTTAGTACAAACACACTGGTGCGGGTTTCGTTTTTATTTATGTTGTCTGCTTCTTATCGTTTGGAAAGATGTAGACTTATTATACAAGCGATAAGACTTTTTTCTTTTTGCCTCATAGAATCAAAATCTTACTGTTTTGAATAAATGCGTCACGGTTTTGTGGAACAGCGTTCGAGGCCCGCATGTTATCAAAAAGGTATTCGTGCAATTTATTGTTTACTATAACATTTGCACAAATAAACAGCGCAGAACGATACTATTAACGCTAAATTCTCGCATAGACAAAGAAAACTAACACGAGTTTCTGAGGCTGCAAACTGATTTTTTACAGTGCCAAATAATAGGTTCTAGTTTTATTTATTTATAAACATGTCACAGCTACTCGGTACAGTAAGTGAGTCGGACTGTCAGAATACGAAATAGGTTAACTAAAAGCATTTTAAATTCAACATAGCTTGCTAAGATGACAAATTACACTTTTTATTAGAATTACACTACAAACCATGATTTTCTGTTGTGCTGCAAAGCAAGAAAAAAGAAATTACGCACAGCGAAATGTTAACAGCTACAACTCCCGTAATCTGCAGATAAATATTAAAATAAGTTTTACATTAATTTAATACGAAATAGCGAATTGTGTGTGCGTTACGTCATGTGCATTTCCATTTATTGTTTGTTTAGAATAATCCAACCTATTCCATTTTACCTTTCAAATTTCACTATAAAAAGTACCATAATTGGTAGTTAAATTGAGATCGGATTGACTTGCTCTATAATAGTTACTTTTTTATACAAAATTGGTTTCTCAATTACAATTACTAATACGGAAAAACAATTAAAATATTATTAAAAATTTAGATAACTCAATCGATTCAAAGTAATCATAAGTATCACATATTTCAGTTAAATGAAGCACGTAGAAACATTAAAAAAATGCACAATTTCTTACATGTATAGTGATATTGTTGTGGAATCGAGCTTACTTATGGGTCCTTAGGTAATATATAATTGAATAAGTAAAAAGAATATTGTCATAGCTCTCATAATTTTAAATTATCTTCTTAAAATTATACAAATGATCAATGAAATACAGCAAACTATTCGAAACATAAAATGAACAACAAATTTAAAATGACAGAATGAGTTAAATATGAGAGCAAACCATCATATCACCTGCAATTCTGTCTTAACGGCCAAACATACTTTCAGTGTCTATATCTTTTAAATTACAGGGAATTAAAAATTGCTAACTGAAATGAGTAAGTATTCTATAAAACACATTTAATTAGCAATTAGCAGACAGATTTATGCAAGCCAAATAAAGCAATTTATGTAATTCGCTTAAAATAAATTTTATTAATAAAAATGATTGAACATGTCCAAAATTTTCACTCTCTTTCAATTATATTAGGTCAATCGGTTTTCTATTAGAAATATGATATGCGCATGAGCTTAGATAATTAAGGAGATCATGAAAAATAAATATTTAATTCATTTGGCAAAACTTTTGCCAATATTTTTTCAATCTAGAAAATTTGTAATAAGAGCATGCTAGTCTGTAATAGAGCCCGAACTTAATAACGATGTTTAAAACAAAATTAAACAAATATTTTAAAGAAAATTATTTCTATAATTTGTTCTATTGTAAAATACTAAGTTTTTACTTTTATCGGTGTTTCTAATCAATAACCGACCATATGGTAGGAAAAAGTCCATATTCGTCAGGAGAATATTTATTTTATAAAGTAGAATAGCAACAAATTTGATATCGCGAATACCTACTGAAATGCTAAAATGTACTCAAGACTTCTTTATTTTGGCATACGATAGTTTATATATTACAGATTGAATAAAATAGAAATCATGTGCAAATTTTTAATTGCTGATATTTGGTCAACTTGCATAAGGCGCAATCTATGTGTCATCTCTTTCGACCTGAAGTTCTAACTTACCACCCCGAAACTTTCATTACGAGACATGCTCCACCCACCTGAAGAAACGTTACTGATCACTGATTTATAGAACTAAACCAACGCTGAATGAACGGGTGGTGACAACAATTAGTTAAGTCAATTTTGCGAAAATTAAATACACACCAATCTCAAAATATGAAAAATTGTCAGTATAAACTAAGCAGATTATAAAGTATCATAGTAAATTCGTTCAGCAGATCGGATTCGTCCTTATTGAGAACTCATCAAGTACTGTCCAGAATTTTTCCGCAGACTGGACTCGAACACAGGCACATTTGTTTCGGAACCTAGAGCTCAAACAACCCCACCACATTACATAAAATTTTCAGTAATGTACTAACTTATGCTATATTTGTTAGTTTTTCATTCAGGTGCACACCATGTGGCACTTTTATCCACCTGAGATTCCAACTAATCATCCCTTACTTGTCATTATAGAATATACATCACGCCACCGGGAGAAGTAGTATTAAATGGAAGGCTAATATAATTCAATAAGCATTGATTGCTCATTTAATGACAACAATTATTAAAATGAAGTTTTTGAGATAGAAATCAATATTAATTTCGCATTTGATGCGGTGTCTGTCCTATAGTGACGAATTTGGTTTGGCTAATTGAACCTTCATGTCAAAAGAGATGCCATATATGCAGCACCTAAAACTTAGGCCAATCAAAGTAATTTAAGTAATTATATAACTCGGAAATGCGTGTAGTGTGCAACGAGAAGGCGCAGTTGATACAGACTCAGGCTCCGAAGAAAATGTATCCTAGTTCAAGCCTCGTCCGCGCCAATATAATTGTCAGTATGCGACGAGTTTCTGTTAAGGAAAAAACTGGTCTACTGGATGAATTTCCTTTGCTACTTTAAAGAATGTCTGGTTTTTACTGAGATATATACAAAATATATAATGAAGCTGGTGTTAAGTTCAAGCTCGCAACCTTGTTTTAAATAATTTTTATCCCCTACCGCAAAACCAACATTTGTTTAATTCTATAAATCGTAAATTCAATATACCATCCCAGGTAGTGTATTGCTTGTACTATAATGGCAGATCGAACTGAATGGTGTTTTAATCATATAACTGTCGCTTTGTTTTCTTTATATTGTTAACTTAAATTAGAAAAAAACATACTTTATAGTAGCGTTTTACGTTCTATAATTTTGGGTTCGTGGATATTCAATGCAAGATTACAAAAATTTCTCATCGCAGTTACGCTATATTCATTTCTTCCTTACTAGTTTATTTTCTTTTAGGTTTACTGTTCATGTATTCATGCACTACACATATGGAATGAATAAGTCGTATTTACTTTAGATAGCTATATTATATATTTACAAGTTCGCGGTTTTGAATATAGAATTTAGAATTATCATTTATTTATTTGGAGTTCAACCACACATGAACCATCAACTATAATGAAATAAGGTATGTATACAGTGCTATAAAGATAACTAAAGCCTAAGCATATGCAATAACAAGCAAATATTGAATCATGACATTATATTAAATAGTTGCACGCTAGTTATTCCAAGATAGAATAAAAAGAAGGAATTCACAAAATCCTCGTACAAGACAATAAGACACTATTGATGTGTAGAAAATTAAATAAAACACTTTTTTGCTCCCGTAGTATCCAAATATAGCATAATAGATACATCAATTTTTCAATATATAAATGTAAAAGAACACGATTAGCATGAATTTTTGTTCAACCATGCGTATGGACTGTCATGTTCAAAAGTCAGGCAATTATAATGATCACATAATTCTTCGATTTCAGCACAAAGCAGTTAAAAAACCACTTATTAAACGGAGCATCTCTTAATCTAATTGGCAATTGTTTGTAAATTTTACACATTTTGTAAAAGAAAGAGAGGTTGACGGCGAGCATCTCTACCAGTGAAATAATGATCGCAAATAACCTTGACATAGTGCCGCTACCGTGCTCACATTTCATCGGAATAATATAAACACTAGTGCGTTAAACCAAGTGAAAGGGTTTTACATAGTAACAGTTTTATAAACCATAAAGATGATAAAGATAAACTGTAGTCTACTAGATAGTTTGTTGTAAGATACAGGACTAACATATTTCATGTTTACTTTGAACAGCTTCTAACATGTTTGGTACTCTTTTTAAATGGGTTCCAAAATTCAGCTAAATATTCCAAGATATGATTAATCTAAATAAGAAATGTTTTAATCTGTATACCATTTCCTAATAAGTTTCTTTTTATTAACATACTTCCTTTTTATCATAGCCAACTATTTATTAGATCTCTCAACAGAAGCTGTACGCAGAAAATTCATACCTGGGTATTTAATTCTTTTGAAGTTCTACCTTAAAAACATAATTAATTACAGCATCATGGAGATAAACATAATTAAATATCGTCCAACGACCAATTTTTAGCTCTTGGAAATTTAAAAAATAATCGTTAAGTCGATATTTATCAAATACCAGCTCAACTCAAAGATCGATTTTTAGACCATCATTTAGGGATCTCCGTCCCACCCTTATTGTCCGAGCGTTTAATAAAGTCTGTGACAGGAGTACAGATAACGAAATTTTACGTTCAATTAAGTCAAGAGATAGTTCCCCCTTCTTGACAATCAAAATGAGCTTCTGGATGAGCGCTCATCTTTCAACAACTGAACTAGCCTCAAACTTCTCTCATTTGTGTCATTTCTACATCACGCACAATTGCAGTTTACTAATTCAGACCAACAATACCCTCAACATCTTCACCAAAGTCAAACTTTTTCTGATGTCGCCTTGCCTAAATGCTAACTTGGCCATAATGATGTTGTGGAGAGGTTTATTTTGCCTCATTTCTGTGAGTTATCCTGATAAATTTACTCATAGTAGCAAGGTTTTCCTTCTCTCTCTACCTCTCTCCCTCTCTCGTAAATCTCAATAATAATTTATCTAAATTCACTTATATACTTTTTTCACTCCTTATGGTTATATGGCAGTGAAACATTAGTCACTTGACTTTTGTGTGGCTGGAAATGATGATGATGAAGACCATAAGCGTTTTTATCGAACCACTCGAGAAGAAAAAATTCCTGCTTCACTATGAGTTCAAGAAAGAAGTGAACCTGTTTTCTTCAATAAATTTCTAAGCGACATCAATGATTTTGTTATTTCCCGTTTTGAACATCTTCATCTTCGCTTAATTATTCAAAGCCAACGTCGCTTAACTCAATTGGGAGCGTCGTAGATCTAATGCCTGCTAGATGCTGGAAATTAATTAAGTCTTGCAGAATGGATCGGTATCTAGACACTACTCAAGAATTCCTTCCAGTTGATTTTAATTTAATCACTGTTATCCTTATTTATTTCTCTGAACAGAGATCTACGTTAAAGCTGTGTAAAATATTCTCCTTCTCAAATTGTGCCAGCTCCACCGTTAATATCAATAAAAAATATCTGGTCAGTCTCACTCACTCATATACAAGCTTACTTTTGATTTGTATCGTGAACTTTTCAGTTATCAGGCTAGATGATCTTTGTCGCTAAATAAAAAATTATTAATATTGAATAATTTGCAGATTCGACCACTGATGACAACATTCATAAAATGTGCAAACAATGTTTTTAATAATAAGGAAGCCAAGCTAGAAGCCTGCGAAACTCCAGATGTATCATTTAATGATCTAGATGGTATTTTACTTACTCAAATAACCATATTCTTACAATATATGCATTAGAAGAGTAGTGAATAAATAACCAAATTAAGCCTTAACAAACTAACCTCGTTAATAATAACTTCGAAAGAAATTCATTAGTATAACTATCATTATTAAAATGACTGAGCATAAAATAAAATGGATATTGTTTCATCCAAAATAAAATAAACATAACCAGATTAGAAGTCTAGTTAAGACATTAAACACAGATGCGACATTATATTACCAGAAAACGTGCAATTTAAATCGTAAACCGACATAAAATGAACTTAGTTCTTTTAGGTGTTCAGAAACAAAAATTATTTCATCAAATACCTTTAAAATTCGGATAAGTTCCAGCTGTCGGTCGATGTAACTATAAAGCTCTTTAAAGGCACCTTTTAATTTATTTGCACGTCTGATACGTTTAGCTTCTAATTCTTCTGCTGATAACATGCCTTCCTGTGCGTTTTTAAAACAGTTTTTAATTCGTTCCTTGCTTTCTGGATCAAGGAAATCTACATCGCTTTGCTTCCTCATTTTGTCATTACTATTATTTTTTTCTTCCAAAGTTTTGATAATTTCTCTAAAACAAGATGCAATTTTTGGTGTCCCTTCATCGAAACTGTATTTAATAACTTCATCGGGCGTAAGATGGATTACACGAAGCTTGTACTTAAAATCCTTTATAGTCTGATCCGATTCCATTATGTTAAATGATACACATATATAAATGAAATATTACGACAGTTTTAATTTAATTGTAATAATATTTTGGTAATCAACTAAACAAAAAATTATCATCTATGTAAAAATTATAAACTGACATAATACTGATAAAAGACAGCTAAGATTCTTTTTTTATAATCGTCTATTTCCTAACAGCTGGAAAATAAAAATACATTAAATAACAACGGTAATTGAAAAACAGTGTTTAGACTGCGTTTTAATGATGATCAGAAGTGTAAACGCCCCGGCTTCAAGTAAATGCCGTACGACGTTACAAACTCGGTTAAGGTGCTCTGAACAGAGATTAGTTACTGATATGGGGGCCCTTAAGAGGGCCGGGTAATACGTTCGCTTGAAGTCTTCAGAGTTGAAGATGTCCTAGAGCCTTGGGTGGACTCTGGTTGAGTTTTTGCTCCCGTGGTTGAGCTGTGATCGCGTTGTGTATGGTGTCCTGCAGGTCCTGCACTCAATTGGCTCGTCTCTCCGGTATCCCGCATCAAGATGAGTAGGTATTGACAGCCGACAGAGCGCACACGTATTGACAGCCGACAGAACGCACACGCGTGAAGCAGGTAGAAGGCAAATGCCACCACTGACTTGCATGGTAAATTACCGTGCTTAAATAGCATGCAATATGTGTACTTGCATACTATTGGTTAAGCGTGGTTAAACGTGGTTAAACGGCAATTTGCTTTTTTCTCATTGGTGCAACGTAAATAAATTTGAATTTAATTTACGCAATATGTCGGCGATTGATTTGTGTCGTTACAACACTTTCCTCTCTGAAAAAAAGAAAAAATATTCCTCTCTGCGAGGCTAGATAAGAAATGCATGACAGAGTTCGAACCAAGTTAAGCAAAAATATGATGAACCATAAGTGCTGGGCTTAAATATGCTTGTTGGTTTCTTCAACAATGATATGATGCCAGGTAACCACTAGGAATTGCTACACAAATTGTTAGCTCTAGTGGTCGGTCATAGCACGTGAGGCAAAATAGAGCAGTGTAAGTTTTTGGAGCCGCAGCGTGAAGATTTCGAGGTAAATCGCCTCTGAATTTGCCAGGTTTAAGTTAAAACCTAAGCAGGTTGGATCGTTGTCAATGTGTTTGTATACGACCAAAGGAGCTAGAGTGCTCGACGTTGTGGTCATGACATTTGTAGAGTGGTCTTTGTGCAATTGATAAAGTTGAGATATGCATTGAAAGTGGCGTGTACCATGATATGAAGCTGATCACTACTTAGTGTTGCTACACGAAAGCGTTAGCTCTAAGTAGCTGGTCATACCAAAATAGGCAGTGTAATGTCATGTGTGAGAAATACATTATAATGTAAAAATATATACATTAAAATCAAAGGTAACTACATAAAAATATGTACACGAACATTGCCTCAGAGATGGCATAATACCAAAGAACTGTTCAAAAATGCTACACAATTGTTAGCTAAGAACAGCTGGTTATGCCACGTGAGACAAATACGAAAAATAACGAAAGGTTAAAAAAATTTTGATAGTTAATGTTTAAAAAAAATCAATTACGTGTTATACAAATCACGATATTGAGATTGTGAGCAGACGGAGCCTGAGACGTGTGTAGAAGGTTGAACGCTCTCAGGATCAGGTGGTTCGATAAACGGTTTCAACCTGTCTATGCTTACTGATGTTGGTGTAGCGCCTTGCATAATGATGAAGTATTTTGGTTGTCTGAGTAAAATCGGGTAAGGACCGCGATACTTGGGTTGTAGTGGTGCAACAGCATTATTGTTGCGAACGAGTACTCTCTTGCAGCTGTGGAGCTGTAGGTGAACGAAGACTGGACGAGGCGTGTGTCTCGGCTGCTGTTCGGACATGTTACCGAAATGAAGTCGAAGGCGGGTAGCTTCGTTTTGTGGGTCATCTTGTGCCGGTAGTAGACGTGGGAGCTGACTAGGCAGGCGTAGATCCATGCCATACAAGAGTTGTGACGCAGATGTTTTAATGGATTCACGAGTATGGGAACGCATGGCAAGCAGAACTAAAGGTAGTGCATCGACCCAGTTGCCATTAATGGACGAGGATGCTAAAGCAGTTTTGAGTTCCCTATGCATTCTCTCTACCATGCCATTAGCTTGGGGATGGTAGACAGTCGTCTGGCGTAAGATGCATCCCATGTACCGCAAGGTGGTTTTGAAACGATCAGATGAGAAGCAAGTGCCTCTGTCCGTGATGACCTCATTGGGAACACCATAATTGGATATCCATGCAGAGATAAAACCGTTAGTTACTTCGTCTGCAGAAATGGTGCCAAGAGGTAATGCCGCAGGCCACCGTGTAAATCTATCGATCATAGTTAGAAGGTAACTGAAACCTTGAACCTTTGTCAGATGAACTATGTCGATGTGGACGATGGCTAGGCGAGAAGTAGATCGAAAATGTTGCAACTTAGAACGAGTGTGTCGTGTGATCTTGTTTTTCTGACAAATTGCACACTCTGAGACCCATCGTTTAACATTCTGCCTAAGTCTGTGACCCCAGAAACGATCTGTAAGAAGTCGGACAGTCGCTTGGCTTCCTGGGTGAGAAATTGAGTGAATTGAATCGAAAACTTTTCTCTGAAGGCTGGTCGGCAGAACTGGCTTGTTGGGCTGCGTACCCGTGAAGTAAACAATTGGTAAGCCTTCCCACAGACGGCATATGAACTTGGTTGGGTGACGGGCTATTGATCTTTGAATGTGAATGTCATCGCGTTGTTCAGTTCGCAGGAGAGTTGGCGTTAGTGCAGGTTCACTGAGTGCCACGGAGTTGACAGTGAACGTCTGGCCTGGACAGGGCATCTGCAATGAAGTTCTGTTTGCCCTTGACGTGAAAGACGTCAAATTGCCATTCGCTTAGACGAGAAAGCTGTCTTTCCACTCTGGCAGGGTACATGGTGATAGATGACGTTGCGTTTCAAAATGCGCTAACTAGTGGTGCATGATCTGTAAAAACAACAAATCTGCTACTGCCAATGATGCTAATAAAATGGCGCACTGCGTCGTGGATAGCGAGAAGTTCTCGGCCGAAAGTGTCGTACCTCGTTTCTACTGGTTGGAGAGTACGCGAGTAGAAACTGATAGGCTTCCGAACTCCGTCGATCTCTTGTTCCAAAGTGGCTCCAATAGCGAATTCAGAAGCATCTGTCGTGAGTAGAAATGGCTTTTCGAAATCTGGATGCGTTAGCATTGTGGCATTTGCTAACGAGTTGATGGCAAGTCGAAGTAATTCCTCGTCTTCGGATGACCAAGCAATGATGGAATTCTTGCTAAGTCCTTTTCGGTTCCGCAGGTGCCTGCACAAAGGATAAAGTTGTTTTGAAAGGCCCGGAAGGAACTTGCGATAATAGTTTAGTACTCCCAGGATTTTCTGCAAATCGCTCAAAGTCCTTGGTGACTTGATATTCTTGATTGAATTCGTCTTTGACGGCAACGGTTGAATACCTTGGGCCGTGATACGATGCCCTAAGAAGTCGACGGATGAAGTTGCAATCTGCGTCTTGTCACAGTTGATCTTGAGTCCGTGGTTGGATAAGCGTGAGAGGACATTTCGTAGATGTTTCGCATGAGATTCTAGATCTGGACTGAATACCATAATGTCATCGAGATATGACATACAATAAGCAGAGTCGTCGCGAAGTATGTTGTCTATGAATCTTTGAAATGTCTGAGTAGCACACTTAAGTCCAAAAGGCATGTAAAGATATTCAAAAAGGCCAAATGGAGTGATGACTGCAGTTTTCTCGATATCCTCTGGTGCTACCGGTATGTGATGGTACGCTTGTCTGAGGTCAATCACTGAGAAGAAATTGCTGCCGTTGAGTTTTTCAAGTAAAGTGTTTATATTTGGAATAGGATATGCATCAGATTTTGTCACTGAATTTAGCTTACGGTAGTCTCCACAGGCTCTGTACGATCCGTTTGATTTAGAGACTAAGTGCAGTGGTGACGCCCATGAACTTTTCGATGGTCTGATGATTCTCTCTTCCAAAAGCCTTGAGAATTCTTCTTGGGCAGCTTTCAGCTTAGCAGGAGCCAGTGGTCGCTTCTTGAGTGCAATAGGTTGTCCTTCTGTGACGATATGATGCATCGTGTTGGAGACTCGTAGCTCTGACTTGTTAAGATCGAAAAGCGATTTGTATTTTCGAAGAGCTGCTGATATCTCTGCTGAATGATGCACTGGGGTTGGCTGAATGACCTGTAACTCCAAACGCTCGGAGGCAAGTGTCCAAAAGCTTTGTTCAAGTCCGGTGGAGGGGTCGATGATCTTTTGATTGGCGAGATCAACAATGAGCCGAAATTTTAGAAGGAAATCAAGGCCTATTATATTATGTGAGACCTTGGCAATGATGAAGTTGTGGGAAAATTCACGTCGTAGACCTATGTTGAGTGTGCGGTATTGGCAGCCATAAGTTGGTATGGGCTCGCCTGTAGCTGTTGCGAGAAGAACGCCTAGCGACATCTCGGCCATTGAATCACCTTTGAGAACTAAGACTGCCGCACCTGTGTATACGGTGTACTCTTCGCCAGTTTTGAAATCAAGTAGGCGCAGAAGTTCGTTGGGCTGTTTGGCCCGGTCATGCAAACAAATAGGCTGGTGATTGCGACCGGCGTTGTCCATTTGTTTCTCTATGTGAAAAATTCGGCGTGGACGAAAAGAGTTGACAGGGATATCAGATTGTAGTTGGCTTCTTCCCTGTAGCGCCGTTGATACCGTTGATGTGCAGAAAGTACGGTCTTCTACTTCCTGCGCCAGACGTTTCCCGATACTGATGCACCCTTGTGCCTGCGGTCTGTTGTCCTCTCCGTCAGCTGTGGAAATTGACACTCATTCGGAAATTCTTCGGAACGACAAAGACAAACTTGGCAAGCATAAAAAACTTCTGGTGGTTATAACACCAGTTCTTTGGAGCATATTTATTAAAGGATTGCGGAGATCTCGATCGCCGCCTACCATTATAATTTGACTTGGAAACGAATTTTGGTCGAGCATTCACTTGATTTATCTCGGATTTGGTAATGGCCAATCCTTCTAGAACTTTGGCCATGTTCGCCACTGTTCTCTCTAAAGAGGAGATTCTATCATCTTGCGGGGGTGAAGAAAAGGATGATGGATTCACTTTGGGTTCCAAAACCCTATATTCTAACTCACATCTCTCAGATAAGTCATCTATAGAGAGAGTGTTGGGGAGCTGTCTGGCAAAGAGTTTTAATGTTTGGTGAAGATTGCTAATAAAAACAACCTTAGCCTCATGGCCAGAAATGTTGGTTTTATACCAACGTTTCCGTAATTCCCTCAGTATTTCGATGGGGCCAAGATTTGGCATATCTAACTGCGCATATTTGTTTATTATCTGCTCAGTTTCCGTGGGTCCAAGCAAGGATTCTACCTCGTTTTGTAGGCCCAAAATGGGATTAGGTAGCTTCCTAATGGCCTCAAGCTTAGGATAAATCCGTCGCTGCAATTCAGAAGGTAGTCTAGCAAAAACCTTCGACAGTTTTTGATGACTGTCATAATCAGGAAACGGGGAGAAAGCGGAGTCTACGCGCATAAAGAATAGCTCACTATCTCCATCCCAAACAGGAACATCAATATCTAAAATTGGACCTGACATTTTAACAATCTTACGGGATCTTAAAAGCATAAATTTATAAGCAATATGAAAATGTATAAATATACTTTAACGAAACGCTTACCCACAAACAGCTTCCACAGTTGAATGAGCGCAGAACAAAAAAGTCACTGTTTCCAAAAATCCGCAATTGGCCTGTCCAGTACGTACGGTGCCGTTTTGTACGTAGGAAAGACGAACAGATGCCCCGTATTATTATTATTATAACACCCAAAACATTCACCACAAATCCACGAATATATACCTAACAGAATTCCCAGAAAACCACGATCAGGGTAAAGAAAACACAAATGTCAATCTATTTATCCCAAATAAATGAAAAAGGAAGTCAATTTTATTTAGACCAAAAAAATCAGAACAATCAATATCCTGGCGCGGTCGCCAATTTTGTAAACGCCGCGGCTTCAAGTAAATGCCGTACGATGTTACAAACTCGGTTAAGGTGCTCTGAATAGAGATTAGTTACTGAGAGGGGGGTTCTTAACAGGGCCTTGACGGCGTTCTCGTAAGTTATATATATGTAAGTTGATGTTCTGTTCCTTGGGTGGACTCTGGTTGTGGTTCCTGCTGTTTTTATCACGATGTGGATAACTTCGTTGAAGTTCTGCATTAATTGGCTCGTCTTGCTGGTTGAAGAGCAACACGGTGAGTCACGGATGTTGCCAATTGTTGGTGAAACAAATCAATATCCAGCGTAGGTATTGACAGCCGACAGCACGCACATGTGTAACACGAGGCAGAACGCAGATACGACAACTGACTTGCATGGTAAATTACCGTGCTTAAATAGCATGCAATATGTCTACTTGCACACTATTGGTTAAACGTGGTTAAACGGCAATTTCGCTTTTTCTCATTGGTGCAACGTAAATAAATTTGAATTTAATTTACGCAATATGTCGGCCATTAATTTGTGTCGTTACAACTGTCTTGCATTTTGTTATTGAAGCACACATAGAAGGGACGTTCTGGAACAGGTAATTTGATTATTCTGTTTTTCACGTATATCTCCCTCCAGATTTATTTTTTAGGTAGTTTGCTCGAGACAGCTTTCGCATTCCGATTGCCAAACATTAAGTGTCGATTTAATAATTAAACTATCTAGACATGGAGGCTGATATTAAATTTGAGGACTCAAGTGGGTAAGTACAGGATATTGCGGATTTGAATTTAGCAGATGCGAATGGAAATATAAGCATATTAGATTCTACTATAAAATTTAGGACTACAAGCGATCTGGTATGTATGGGGTTCTCAGACACGAATAGGCTAGGAGCATCTACATAAGCACGGCAATTTTACCATGCAGTTCAGGTGTCGCATTTGCCTTCTGCTTTGCGTTACGTGTGCGTGCTGTCGTCTGTCATCACCTACGCTAGTTATTGGATTGTCTTCTCCAACAATTGGCAACATACGTGACACTTGTTGCTGTACAACCAGCGAGACGAGCCAATTAATGCAGAACTTCAACGAAGTTTCCACATCGAGATTACAACGCAACAACAGAAGGAACCAAAGACCGAGCCAACCCAAGGCTCTAGGACATCTTCACACTGAAGGATCTTTCTCAGCATATGCCGGAGTACAATAACTCTATATCTATAGCACTTTAACCGAGTTTGTAACGTCGTACGGCATTTACTTGAAGCTGGGGCGTTTACAAAATTGGCGACCGCGCCAGGATATTGAGTATTGTACTGTTATTTTTTGGTATAAAAAAATTGACTTTCTTTTTCATTTATTTGGGATAAAAATAGATTAACATTTGCGTTTACGTCTTTTTTTACTCTGGTCGTGGTCTTCTGGGAATGTTTTTGGGTATACATTTACTCTCTAGAGTCGTGGTCTTCTGGGAATTTTGTTGAGTATACATGTGCTCTCCAAAGTCGTGGTCTTCTGGTGAATTTTTTTGGGTATATGCTCTGTTTAAGTTTCCTACGTACAAAATTGCACCGTACGTACTCGACAGGCTCAATTGCGGAAAATTTCTATTTTTGGAAGCAGTTACTGTGACGTGTTTTGTGAAGGAACTAATTCATCTGTGTTCTGCGCTCATTCAACTGTGGAAGCTATTTGTGGGTTAGCGTTTGGTTAAAGTATATATATATACATTTTCATCTTGCTTATAAATTTATGTTTTTAATATCCCGTAAGATTGTTAGAATGTCAGGTCCAATTTTAGATATTGATGTTCCTGTTTGGGATGGAGACAGTGAACTATACTTTATGCGCGTAGACTCCGCTTTCTCCCCGTTTCCTGATTATGACAGCCATAAAAAACTGTCGAAGGTTTTTTCTAAACTACCTTCTGAATTGCAGCGACGGATTTACCCAAACTTGAGGCCATTAGGAAGCTACCTAATCCCAAGTAGAATCCTTGCTTGAGCCCACAGAAACTGAGCAGATAATAAATAAATATGCGCAGTTAGACATGCCAAACCTTGGCCCCATCGAAATTTTGAGGGAATTACAGAAACGTTGGTTTAAAACCAACATTTCTTACAATGAGGCTAAGGTTCTTTTTATTAAAAATCTTGCACAAGCATTAAAACTATTTTCCAGACAACTTCCCAACACTCTCTCTATAAATGACTTATCTGAGAGATGTGAGTTAGAATATAGGGTTTTAGAACCCAAAGTGAATCCGTCATCATTTTGTTCACCCCCGCAAGATGGTAGGCTCTCCCCTTTAGAGAGAACAGTAGCGAACATGGATAAAGTTCTAAAAGGATTGGTCATAACGAAATCCGAGCTAAATAAATTAAATGCTCGACCCAAATTCGTTCCTAAGCCCAATTATAACGGTAGGCAGCGATCGAGATCCTCGCAATCCTTTAGCAGATATGCCCCAAAGAACTGGTATAATAACCACCAGAAGTTTTTTATTCATGCCAAGTCTGTCTTTGTCGTTCCGAAGAATTTCTGAATCACTGCCAATTTCCACAGCTGACGGAAAGGACAACAGACCACAGGCGCAAGGGTGCATCAGGATCGGGAAACGTCTGGCGCAGGAAGTAGAAAACCGTACTTTCTGCTCATCAACGGCATCAACGGCGCTACAGGGAAGAAGCCAACTACAATCCGACATCCCTGTCGACTCTTTTCGTCCACGCCGAATTTTTCACATAGAGAACCAAACGGACAACGCCGGTCGCAATCACCAGCCTATTTGTTTGCATGACCCGGCCAAACAGCCCAACGAGTTCATCGTAGACACAGGTGCAGCAGTCTCAGTTCTCAAGGGTGATTCAATGGCCGAGATGTCGCTAGGCGTTCTTCTCGCAACAGCTACAGGCGAGCCCATACCAACTTATGGCTGCCGGTACCGCACACTCAACATAGGTCTACAACGTGAATTTTCCCACAACTTCATCATTGTCAAGGTCTCACCTAATATAATAGGCCTTGATTTCCTTCTGAAATTTCGGCTCATTGCTGATCTTGCCAATCAAAAGATCATCGACCCCTCCACCGGACTTGAGCAAAGTTTTTGGACACTTGCCTCCGAGCGTTTGGAATTACAGGTCATTCAGCCAACCCCAGTGCATCATTCAGAAGAGATATCAGCAGCTCTTCAAAAATACAAGTTGCTTTTCGATCCCTGCTAAGCTGAAAGCTGCCCAAGAGGAATTCTCAAGGCTTTCGGAAGAGGGAATCATCAGACCTTCGAAAAGTTCATGGGCGTCACCACTGCACTTAGTCTCCAAAGCAAACGGATCGTGCAGAGCCTGCGGATATTACGTAAGCTAAATTCTGCGACAAAATCTGATGCATATCCTATTCCAAATATTAACACATTACTTGAAAAATTCAACGGCAGCAATTTCTTCTCAGTGATTGACTTTAGACAAGCTTATCATCACATCCCGGTAGCACCAGAGGATATTGAAAAGACTGCAGTCATCACTCCATTTGGCCTTTTCGAATATCTTTACATGCCTTTTGGACTTAAGTGTGCAACACAGACATTTTAAAGATTTATGGACAACATATTTTGCAACGACTCGGCTTATTGTATGTCATATCTCGATGACATTATGGTATTTAGTCCAGATTTAGAATCTCATGCGAAGCATCTACGAAATCTTCTCTCACGCTTATCCAACCACGGACTCAAGATCAACTGTGACAAGACGCAGATTGCAACTTCATCCGTGGACTTCTTAGGATATTGTATCACGGCCACAAGGTATTCAACCTTCGCCGTCAAAGGCGAATTCAATCAAGCATATCAAGTCAACGAAAACTGTTAGCGAGTTGCAAAAAATTCTGGGAGTACTAAACTATTATTGCAAGTTCATTCTGGGCCTTTCAAAACAACTTTATCCTTTGTGCAGGCACCTGCGGAATCGAAAAGGACTTAGCAAGAATTCCATCATTGCTTGGTCATCCGAAGACGAGGAATTACTTCGACTCGCCATCAACTCGTTAGCAAATGCCACAATGCTAACACATCCAGATTTTGAAAAGCCATTTCTACTCACGACAGATGCTTCTGAATTCGCTATTGGAGCCACGTTGGAACAAGAGATTGACGGAGTTCGGAAGCCTATCAGTTTCTACTCGCGTACTCTCCAACCAGTAGAAACGAGGTACGACACTTTCGGCCGAGAACTTCTCGCCATCCACGACGCAGTGCGCCATTTTATCAGCATCACTGGCAGGAGCAGATTTGATGTTTTCACAGATCATGCACCACTAGTTAGCGCACTTCGAAACGCAACTTCATCTATCGCCAAGTACCCTGCCAGAGTGGAAAGACAGCTTTCTCGTCTAAGCGAATGGCAATTTGACGTCTTTCACGTCAAGGGCAAACAGAACTTCATTGCAGATGCCCTGTCCAGGCCAGACGTCTCTCTACAACCACCTTCGCCGTCACCATTCACTGTCAACTCCGTGGCACTCAGTGAACCTGCACTAACGCCAACTCTCCTGCGAACTGAACAACGCGATGACATTCACATTCAAAGATCAATAGCCCGTCACCCAACCAAGTTCATATGCCGTCTGTGGGATGGCTTACCAATTGTTTACTTCACGGGTACGCAGCCCAACAAGCCAGTTCTGCCGACCAGCCTTTAGAGAAAGGTTTTTGATTCCATTCACTCAATTTCTCACCCAGGAAGCCAAGCGACTGTTCGACTTCTCACAGATCGTTTCTAGGGTCACAGACTTAGGCAGAACGTTAAACGATGGGTTTCCGAGTGTGCTTTTTGTCAGAAAAATAAGATCACACGACACACTCGTTCTAAGTTGCAATATTTTTGAACTACTTCTCGCCTAGCCATCGTTCACATCGACATAGTTCATCTGACAAAGTTTCAAGATTTCAGCTACCATCAAACTATGATCGAGAGATTTACACGGTGGCCTGCGGCATTACCTCTTGGCACCAGTTCGGCAGACGAAGTAACTAACGGTTTTATCTCTGCATGGATATCCAATTATGGTGTTTCCAAGGAGGTCATCACTGACAGAGGCACTTGCTTCTCATCGGATCGTTTCAAAACCACCTTGCGGTACATAAGATGCACCTTACGCCAGACGACTACCTACCATCTCCAAGCTAACGGTATGAAAGAGGAAATGCATAGGGAACTCAAAGCTGCTTTAGCATCCTCGTCCATTAATGGCAACTGGGTCGATGCACTACCTTTAGTTCTGCTTGCCATGCGTTCCCGTACTCGTGAATCCATTAAAACGTCTGCGTCACAACTCTTGTATGGCATGGATCTACGCCTGACTAGTCAGCTCCCACGTCTACTACCGGCACAAGATGACCCACAAGACGAAGCTACCCGCCTTCGACTTCATTTCGGTAACATGTCTGAACAGCAGCCGAGACACACGCCTCGTCCAGTCTTCGTTCACCCACAGCTCCACAGCTGCAAGAGAGTACTCGTTCGCAACAATAATGCTGTTGCACCACTACAACCAAAGTATCGCGGTCCTTACCCGATTTTGCTCAGACAACCAAAATACTTCATTATTATGCAAGGCGCTACACCGACATCAGTAAGCATAGACAGGTTGAAACCGTTTATCGAACCGCCTGATCCTGAGAGCGTTCAACCTTCTACACACGTCTCAGGCTCCGTCTGCCCACAATCTCAATATCCTGCTTTGTATAACGCGTAATTGATTTTTTTTAACATTAACTATCAAAATTTTTTTAACCTTACGTTATTTTTTCGTATTTGTCTCACGTGGCATAACCAGCTGTTCTTAGCTAACAATTGTGTAGCATTTTTGAACAGTTCTTTGGTATTATGCCATCTCTGAGGCAATGTTCGTGTACATATTTTTATGTAGTTACCTTTGATTTTAATGTATATATTTTTACATTATAATGTATTTCTCACACATGACATCACACTGCCTATTTTGGTATGACCAGTTACTTAGAGCTAACGCTTTCGTGTAGCAACACTAAGTAGTGATCAGCTTCATATCATGGTACAGGCCACTTTCAATGCATAGCCTAACTTCATCAATTGCACAAAGACCACTCTACAAATGTCATGACCACTACGTCGAGCACTCTAGCTCCTTTGTTCGTATACAAACACATTGACGACGATCCAACCTGCTTAGGTTTTAACTTAAACCTGGCAAATTCAGAGGCGATTTACCTCGAAATCTTCACGCTGCGGCTCCCAAAACTTACACTGCTCTATTTTGCCTCACGTGGTATGACCGACCACTAGAGCTAACAATTTGTGTAGCAATTCCTAGTGGTTACCTGGCATCATATCATTGTTGAAGCAACCAACAAGCATATTTAAGCCCAGCAGTTCGAACTCTGTCATGCATTTCTTATCTAGCCTCGCAGAGAGGAATTCTTTTTCCTTTTTTTCAGAGAGGAAAGTGTTGTAACGACACAAATTAATGGCCGACATATTGCGTAAATTAAATTCAATTTTATTTACGTTGCACCAATGAGAAAAAAGCGAAACTTGCCGTTTAACCAATAGTGTGCAAGTAGGCATGGCATGCTATTTAAGCACGGCAATTTACCATGCAAGTCAGTGGTTGCATTTGCATTCTGGTTCGCGTCACGCGTGTGCGTTCTGTCGGCTGTCAATACCTACGCTGGTGATTTGATAGTTTCACCAACAATTGGCTACATCCGTGACTCATCTTGTTGCGGTATAACCAGCGAGACGAGCCAATTAATTGCAGAACCTGAACGACGTTATCCACATCGTGATTACAACTCTACAAATAGAACAACAACAACCAGAGTCCACCCAAGGCTCTAGAACATCTTCACACTCTGATTAATTCAGGAGAACGCATTACCAGGCCCTCTTAAGGGCCCCCTATCAGTAACAAATCTCTATTCAGAGCACCTTAACCGAGTTTGTAACGTCGTACGGCATTTACTTGAAGCCGGGGCGTTTACAATACCAAATAACCAATAGGAATTGCTTCACAAATTGTTAGCTGTAATGACCGGTCATACTGCTTGAGGAAACTAGAGCAATGTAAGATTTGGGAGCCGCAGCGTGTGGATTTCAAGGTAAATCGCACACTGAAGTTTCCAGGTTTAAGTTAAAACCTAGGCAGGCTGGATCGTCGTAAATGTGTTTGTATACGATCAAAGGAGCTAGAGGTGTGTGCTCGACGTTGTGGTCATGATATTTGTAGAGTGGTCTTTTGAAATTGAGATATGCATTGAAAGTGGCCTGTACCATGATATGAAGCTGATAACTACTGAGTGTTGCTACACAAAAGCGTTAGCTCCAAATAGCTGGTCATACCAAAATAGGCAGTGTGATGTCATGTGAGAGACATGCATTATAATGTAAAAAATATATACATAATAAAAAAAATATGTGCACAAACGTTGCCTCACAGATGGCATAATACCAAGGAACTGTTCAAAAATGCTACACACATTAATAATATGTTGTTTGCGCGGGTGGTGGTAACAATTTTTAAATCAAGTTTGCGAGCGTGAAGTAAACACATTCCCATTGTATTTAAGCAGTCGTCGAAAAACATAACAAAACTACGCCAGCCGCAACGCACTGATTTCCATATATATTCAATGCGGTTTGATCCCTCGATAGTCAGTTTGCCGTCGTACTACGATGATGATCACGGAAGGCAAAACGCGTCAGTGTGTTGTGACTGGCGGTAGTTTGGCTATGTTGTTCGACGACTGGTTAAATACAATGGGATTGATGTTTACTTCAAGCTCGCAAACTTGATTTAAAGAATTGTTACCACCACCCATGCAAACAATTATTTTTAATGTATTATATACATATATATATATATGTATATATATATATAGTGGCGAAAGCTATAAACAGTTAATGTTCGTTACCGCATAGAAATTGTGCTGCCGACATTTCCTGTCAAGTTCAATGTATGCGAGACTGCAAGAGGTGAGAGCCGCATATCTAAATTTGATTTCCATATATATTCAATGCGGTTTGATCCTCGATAGTCAGTTTTCCGTCGTACTCTGATGATAGAATAGAATAGAAGAATAGAATAGAATATCTTTATTTGGATTCAAACCACACATGTTCCATGAAATAATGATGATCAAGGAAGGTCAAAACGCGTCAGTGCGTTGCAGCTGGTGGTAGTTTTGTTATGTTGTTCGACGACTGGTTCAATACAATGGGATTGGTGTTTTCTTTAAGCTCGCAAACTTGATTTAAAGAAATGCTACACAATTGTTAGTTAAAAACAGCTGGTTATGCCACGTGAGATAAATGCGAAAAATAACGAAAAGTGAAAAATTTTGATACGTAGGATAACGTAAAGTTAATGTTAAAAAAATATAATTACGCGTTATGCAAAGCAGGCTATTGACATTTTGGGCAGTTGGAGCCTGAGATGTGTGTAGAAGGTTGAACGCTCTCAGGATCAGGCGGTTTGATAAACGGTTTCAACCTGTCTATACTTACTGATGTCGGTGTAGCGCCTTGCATAATAATGAAGTATTTTGGTTGTCTGAGCAAAATCGGGTAAGTACCGCGATACTTTGGTTGTAGTGTCGTTGCAAACCAGTACGCTTTTGCAGCTGTGGAGCTGCGGGTGAACGAAGACTTCTTCTGCAGAAATGGGGCCAAGGGGTAATGCCCCAGGCCCCCGTATAAATCTATCAATCATAGCAAGAAGGTAGCTGATACCTTGAACCCTTGTCAGATGAACTATGTCAACGTGGACGATAGCTAGGCGAGAAGTAGTTCGGAAATGTTGCAACTTAGAACGAGTGTGACGTGTGATCTTATTTTTCTGGCAAATGGCACACTCGGAGACCCATCGCTTAGCGTTCTGCCTAAATCTGTGACGCCAGAAACGATCTGTGAGAAGTCGGACAGTCGCTTGGCTTCCTGGGTGGTCTGGTCTGCAGAACTAGCTTGTTAGGCTGCGTACCCGTGAAGTAAACAACTGGTAAGCCTTCCAAGAGACGGCATATGAATTGGTTGGGTGACGGGCTATTGATCTTTGAATGTGAATGTCACCGCGCTGTTCCGTTTGCAGGAGGGATGGCGTTAGTTCAGGTTCACTGAATGTCACGGAATTGACAGTGAATGGCGACGGCGAAGGTGGTTGTAGCGTTACGTTTGGCCTGGAAAGGGCATCTGCAATGAAGTTCTGTTCGCCCTTGACGTGAAAGATGTCAAATTGCTATTCGCTTAGACGTGAAAGCTGTCTTTCTACTCTGGCAGGGTACTTGGCGATAGTTGAAGTTGCATTTCGAAGTGCGCTAATTAATGGTGCATGATCTGTGAAAACAACAAATCTGCTACTGCCAATGATGCTGATAAAATGGCGCACTGCGTCGTGGATGGCGAGGAGTTCTCGACCGAAAGTGTCGTATCTCGTTTCTACTGGTTGGAGAGTACGCGAGTACTAACTGATAGGCTTCCGAAATCCGACGATCTCTTGTTCCAAAAGGAAATCAAGGCCTATTATATTTTGTGAGACCTTATAAATGGTGAAGTTGTGAGAAATTTCACGCCGTAGACCTTTGTTGAGTATGCGATACAAGAGCCATAAGTAGGTATGGGCTCGCCTGTAACTGTTACGAGAAGAACGCCTAGCGAAATCGCGGCCATTGAATCACCCTCGAGACCTGAGTCTGCTGCACCTGTGTCTACGATGAATTTTTCCCCAGTCATGCAAACAAGTAGGTTGGTGATTGCGACCGGCGTTGTCCGTTTGGCTATCTATGTGGCAAATTCGGCGTGGACGAAAAGAGTCGACAGGAATGTCGGATTGTAATTGGTTTCTTCCCTGTGGCGCCGTTGATGCCGTTGATGCGCAGAAAGTACGGTCTTCTACTTTCTGCGCCAGACGTTTCCCGATCCTGATGCACCACTGCGCCTGTGTTCTGTTGTCCTTTCCGTCAACTGTGGAAATTGACACTCATTCGGAAATTCTTCGGAACGACAGAGACAGACTTGGCATGAATAAAAAACTTCTGGTGATTATAGCACCAGTTTTTGGGGCATATCTGTTAAAGGATTGCGGGGATCTCGATCGCCGCCTACCGTTATAATTAGTTTTAGGCATGAATTTGGGTCGAGCATTCACTTGATTTAGCTCGGATTTCGTTATGGCCAATCCTTCTAGAACTTTAGCCATGTTCGCTACTGTCCTCTCTAAAGAGGAGAGCCTATCATCTTGCGGGGGTGGACAAAAGGATGACGGATTCACCTTAGGTTCCAAAACCCTATATTCTAACTCACATCTCTCAGATAAGTCATCTATAGAGAGAGTGTTGGGAAGCTGTCTGGCGAATAGTTTTAATGATTGTGGAAGATTGTTAATAAAAACAACCTTAGCCTCATGGTCAGAAATATTGGTTTTATACCAACGTTTCCGTAATTCCCTTAAAATCTCGATGGGGCCAAGGTTTGGCATGTCTAACTGTGCGTATTTATTTATTATTTGCTCGGTTTCTGTGGGCCCCAGCAAGGATTCTACTTCATTTTGTAGGCCCAAAATGGGATTAGGTAGCTTCCTAATGGCCTCAAGCTTAGGATAAATCCGTCGCTGCAATTCAGAAGGTAGTTTAGCAAAAACCTTTGACAGTTTTTGATGACTGTCATAATCTGGAAACGGGGAGAAAGCGGAGTCTACGCGCATAAAGAATAGTTCACTATCTCCATCCCAAACAGGAACATCAATATCTAAAATTGGACCTGACATTCTAACAATCTTACGGGATCTTAAAAGCATAAATTTATAAGCAAGATGAAAATGTATAAATATACTTTAAACGAAACGCTTACCCACTAACAGCTTCCACAGTTGAAAGAGAATCTTCCGCAGTTGAATCTGTCGAGCACGTACGGTCAATGTTCGTTCACAGATCACCAAGATGTACAGTTTTGTACGTAGGAAAATTGAATAGAACATATACCCAAAAATTCCCCAGAAGACCACGACTTTAGAGAGATTGAAAAGACCTTCAAACAAAAATTCTAAGAAGACCATGACCAGAGTAAAAAAACGTATACGCAAATGTTAATCTATTTTTATCCCAAATAAATGAAAAATAAAGTCAATTTTATTTATACCAAAAAACAGTACAGTACTCAGTATCCTGGCGCGGTCGCCAATTTTGTAAACGCCCCAGCTTCAAGTAAATGCCGTACGACGTTACAAACTCGGTTAGAGTGCCATAAAATAAAGAGTTAGTACTGTTGGGGGCCCTTAACAGGGCCGGTCTTGCGTTCTCTGGCAAATGCCGAGAAGGTCCGTAAGTGTGATGTTGTCCAGAAGTACTCCTAGACTCTTGTGACCAGCTCGGGTTGACTTGGGTTGTGGTTCCTTCTGTTGTGGCGTTGGAATCTCGCTGAGTAACTTCGTTGAAGTTCTGCAGTAATTGGCTCGTCTCTCTAGTTGTACAGCAACAAGATTGGCGTTACTGATGTTGCCAATGTTGGTAAAGCAAGGCCAAAAATCAGCGTATGTGAAAGGTAGGAGACAGCACTTCGGAGGCACGCACAGTAGAAGGCAATCGCAACAACTGACTTACATGGTAAATTCAACGTGTTTAAATGACCATTTAATAGCTATATATGGCCACATGCACATTATTGGTTAACAGCAAGATTTGCTTTCTTCTCATTGGTGCAGAGTAAATCGAATTGAATTAAATTTACGCAATATGTCGGCAATTGCTTTGTGTCTTTATATCAGTGTAAACGCCCAAGCTTCAAGTAAATGCCGTACAACGTTACAAAGTCAGTAAGAGTGCTCGAAATACTAAGTTAGTACTGTTGGGGGGGTTCTTAACAGGGCCAGTCTTGCGTTCTCTTGTAAATGCCGAGAATGTCCGTTAGTGTAGCAGTGTGCAGAAGTACTTCTAGACTCTTGAGATCAGCTCGGGTTGATTTTGGTTGTGGTTCCTTCTTTTGTGGCGTTGAAATCCTGTTGAAAAATCTCTTTGAAGTTCTGAAGTAATTGGCTCGTCTCTCTAGTTGTACAGCAACAAGATTGGCGTGACTGATATTGCCAATGTTTTTAATGCAAGCCCCAAAATTAGCGTAAGTAACGAAAGAAGACAGCACGTCAGACAAACGTACAGCAGAAGGCAAACGCGACAACTGACTTGCATGGTAAATTCACCCTGCTTAAATAGCCTTGATTGGCTACTTGAACACTATATTTTAACGGCAAGTTTCACTTTTTCTCATTAGTGCAGCGTAAATGGAATTGAATTTTATTTACACAATATGTCGGCGAGTTGCTTTGAGTCGTAACAGCCATTTAAACGCCCCTGCTTCAAGTATATACCGTACGACGTTACAAAGTAAGTTAGGAGCCCAGTATGGCTGAGTTACTGCTGTTGGTGAGACCTTATTAGGGCCAGTATTGCGTGCTCCGGCACATGCCGAGAAAGTCAGTTAGTGTAGAATTTTTTTAAAATACTTAAGACCATCTCTGGTTGACTCGGGTTGTTGTTCCCTGGGGAGTGATAAGGTGCATAATCTCGTTGAAGTTCTGCAGTAACTGGCACACTGAAGGGATCAAATATAAATGTTGCTCCGTCTCACTAGTTGTGCAGCAACAAGATTGGCTGGACTGAAATTGACAATGTGTGTGAAGCAAGCCAAAATTAGCGTAGGTGATGGTAGCAGACAGCGCGCACACGTAACGCACAGCAGAATGCAATCGCGAAAACTGACTTGCGTGGTAAATTCACCGTGCTGAAATAGTCTTAATCCATTAGCTTGCACGCCATTGGTTAATGGCAAATTTCGCTTGTTTCTCTTTAGTGCCGCATAAATTGAATTGAATTTCATTTACGCAATATGTCGGCAAATTGTTTTGAGTCGTTACAGCAGTGTAACAGTTCAGATTAATTCGCCGACATATTGCCTTAATGAAATTTAAATTTAATTACCCGGTACCAATTAAAACAACCAAAATTTTCCGTAAACCAATGACATGCAACCATGCGTATCCACAAGTATATAAGCACGGTACCTTTACGATGCAACACACTCACTTGATACTTCAGCTCTGCGCGCTACGTGTGATTTCTGATGCTTTCTCTACTTGACAGTTTACGTACGCTGACTTCTGGACTTGCATTTTTCACGCTGTGTCAACGTGGAATTCAGTCACAGAAATCTTCCTTTTGTTGCACATTTATTCATACGTGATCGATTATCTATTAATCGGAATTCAACAGGTGCCAGCCACCACGGTCTTGTCAAATCTGATCCTTTGAACAGCAACCCGTCTCTCCAAATTCGACAACTCTACGTATTCCTGTGCATCCACACAAACGTACACAAACCATTCAGCCAGAGCAGGTCTCAAGTGACTAGAAGTACTTCTACGTACCCTAACACTAATAAACCTTCTTGGCATTTGTCGGAAAGCGCAATTCCAGCCATGATAAGAGCCACCCACAGTAATTGGCTCTAAATTTTCTACGGCTTGTTTACTATTTTGTAACTTCGCACGGCATTTACTTGCAGCTGGGACATTTACAAATTGGCGACCGCGCCAGAATACAGGGAACAGTACTGTTTCTTAAACTGTTTTGACGTCACACATCGTTTTGAAAATTATAAATTAATTTGTCTTTTACTTTTTTGTTACTTTTGGGATTCTCATTAAAATTGACGTTAGAATACAGAACCATTCTGTTCTTCAGCCTGTTTGTGAATATTTCGTAGTCAAGGTCTTCTGTGGATTTTCTTTCTTCTTGTGTTTAACCAGTGAAGCAGATTTTTGGGGAATTTCTCTGGTTAAATCGTTCAAAGATTTTCTCCCCTGCGTTCAAATTGTGCCAAACTGTGGAAGAAGATTTCATCAGTTCTCTGTGGTTACCCACTTTTTTAAGTTTGTGCCAAACTATAGAAGCAAATTTTAGTAAGCACTTATATATAAAGGGCAAATATGTCTAAAATGATAATGTTTTACATATATTAAGTCCCTTTAGGAATTTTAATGTCCTTTAAGTCACTTTCAAACATGAGTATCTTGAATTCTAAATTAGCTTAGTGCCCACCCGCCGGTCTCACATCTGGCGTTGCTAGGCTATCCACGTTGGAGAGATTTAGTTCAGATTACTCTAACATATCAGGCTTGTTCACGGTTTTTATCAACAGGTTAAAGAAATTTGGGCATAAATTGCTTAACACCATTGCAGTTGAGCCTTACCGGTGCACAATAACATGACGCCGGTTATGCAGGAACATAAATAGAACTTCTTATGTTGTCCTATCCTACAAACTTATAGCATCACACTGATTACTAAAACGGCGAACCATTTTGAATATACAAATCTAACCTGAAATCTCTTACAGTCTAATTATATTTATATGCATATGTATAAACCGACCCGCTGGTAACCCGATAAATTTTACTTATTTTTTATTTTTGGCCGAACTACACGTTTGATACCTTACAAAGTTCCATACCCAAGATCGTATTTCTTGTGACATATTTCACTGTATGTTTATTTTGGTTACCTATCTGATAGTAACTTTAATGGAAGGGTTTCCTAACTTATGTGACTGTTGAATTATATTGTAACGCAATTTTAACGGTACATATCTTATCGGTTGCTACCTGGAGACTTAAATAATTAACCTCTGATCTCCAATCATCTTAAGTGAATGCGCTGATTTATTAGACAACAACACTGCCAATGGATCAATTGCTAGCACTTCCACTCTGTATTTTGGCATATCATTAGTAGATTCAATTGTGGTTCTCAATGGACCACATAACATAACCGCCACGCAGGGCCGGCTGGGAACGCCCGACAACATGTGTTCCTTTCATAATTGGTGACGTATTGTGAAGTAGAATTCTGCCAAACGGATTTTTTTGCGAATTCATCCTACGAGAATAAGTGAGTCTGCTCGTAATACCTTGGATATTTATTAGCAGTTTATGAACAGTAATCCATCAAACTAGTGCTCGAATCGAAGCACAGAAGCATATACCGCAATAATTTTTTCTCAAAATAATATAATATAGTTTTCATGGCCCTTGAGTTCCCTACTTTAAAAGTTTTGCCTGGTTATGTCAATATTTCTCTGATGTAGCATGGTGACTATGATTACATTTCAAGCACTTATGACAAGTTCAAGCGTTTTAGTTAAATTTAATAATATAGTTATCACACTCAGCATGTCATTTGCCTTCTGTAGTTTTCCCTTGTCCTCTTAGCGAAAACGCAGTTGGTTTAAGGATTGAGATCCGGCACCTCCTGATTAAGCCAACCTTGTCTTACAAAAAATTAATTCCCACCTTGCAAATGGAATTTCCAAGAAGCATTACGGACGGGCGATTGATATTACTTTTCTCAAATTTGGCCACCATACCATAATTTTACAACTTAGATAACAATATCCGATTGCTTGCAGTGTTTTTTCGAGTTCGACTATATACTTTGATGTCATAAAATGGCCAGTCTTAAAAAAACTTCTGTCAGACGCTATAGTGTCTGGCTTTCCTTCTAAAGTCTAAATGGCTTCTACAAATAGTAATAAGATCCAGCGCCCTTAGAATTGTTCTGCGGTGAGTGGTGCAGATCCTGCCGTCATAGACACTTGCTAATATGGTTTCTACAGTTCTAACGTTGTGTAAACCGCACACCTAATTATATCCCGGAAAAAAGTACTCTTGTTCGGTGGAGGATACCACTTACTGTTTGTTACCAAACTCCATACTCGATAGTTACCAAAACACTCATTTGTCCCAGTTGAGATTAACTACTACAATTATTTTTGCATTTAGAATTTGAATGTCCACAAAGTTGTTTCTCGTGCAATCGCTGAAATTTATCTAAATCAACCTGTTGCTCATGGTATTAATTGGGCTAAATTTGATCGTACATTTTGCAATATTTATTATTATTTTCGATGTTTTTAATTAAACAGCAGCCGCTTCAAGTTCATTCATGTTGACCTCAACGCCCTGTCTGTATTTCGTGGTTTAAATTACTGCACAAAAATTAATTAGCATCACAATATATAACTTGAAATAATTCCGTTATCTATCCAAGATGCAGAGCCTGTGACCTACGCGTACATACTATACTGGTGAGTAACATTTAGTCTTCAAACGTAGTGGTGTCTGATTAAGATAATAATTCAACCCGCGGTTTCCCAAAATGAGTTTTCCATAATTCAGGGTTAACGTGAGAATACAGGCAGTGTTCAACCCAAAATGCTTTCGCCTGATGTAACACATAGATCAAGAGTAAAAAGGTGCTTTATGCGCCTCTCATATAAAATCAAACAGGTCTACCGCATTGCCATATATACTACTATGAACTTATTCTTGGTATTGCGACAGTATTAAAACATGAATTACATAAGTAACCTTTGGCAATAATCCTCAAATAACCAAAGAAATGATTAGATTTTTGAGTGGAGAGATGATCTACCAGAGACTTCTATCATTCAGCAACTTTAGAGTATTGAAAGTAGTATCCGACCACAAACTTCCAGACAAATGCAACTTCTCATATATATTCCAAAAAATAAGCAACTTGTCAAAAATTGCATTTACGAAATGATTTAATAAAGTAACTACTGATGTTGAAGTACACTAGCCTTTGTCCAGTTATTAAGTAAAATCGTAAATTCTATGTCGTTGCAATCGTAATGCCGCATCTGTGGATAATATGAAATCCGCATTTGTGTTCCCTCTTCGGAACTTAGATGCAGAAATGTTTAAATAAATGCGATTTCCTACGTCAACGATCTACATACTTGCAGCTACTATAAAAACAATAAAGACATATCAAGACAATGATTACAATTAACCCCAAAGAAAAGAAGATAAGCTCTTGCAGTACGCTTCATAGTAGATTCAGAATACCTTTATTCCAATAATTAGCGATGTTAAATTGGTTCTTTTGTAACAATTTGCACTCTTACATTTAAACAAATTAATGAAAATAGATTTTTAAAACAATCGTGAAAGCCCTTTAAATGCAAATTTAGTTATAATAGATTCCTTTGCTTTATAAGTTGAAAAGTCAATTTTATCTGAAATAATTAGTCTTGAATAAGATGGTGTCACATGGTCACGCGGATAATTCAGTAAAACTAGGGCTTTGTTATAAGTAGTGTGATGCAATCATGCAGGTTAATGCTTAACTTTCATTCGTATTACAAGCAATAAATATCCCGACTTAGAACAATACACGTACTTAAGACGTTTGATATTGATGTGATGCGTACATTTGCTTAACTGCTGAGGTTTATAAATAAATAGTCATTTAGTGTTAAATGAGTTTGGAACCCATATATTTAGGATAGCCGATCAACGTCAGAGTTGGGACAGACGGATGGACATTGAATTACCTTAGGTGCCAGGATATTCATGATTCGTATGAATCGGCTGATAAGCTTAAAATAGAATACATGCATAAATATACATGAAAGGACCAAGAAGACCGGTATAAATGATAAAATTTAAAGTTCAACAGTCCTATAAATTGTTAATGCCTATAACAAATTTTGTGTTAAAAACTACTGTCAGAGACTGAATACACAGCAATTGAACGGATTGAAGATAAATCTACTGTTATCGATTTAATTAATTCACTTGAATCTACAAAAAAATACTCGATTTTATTAAAGAAAACGATTGATGAATGATCTAGATTAATAAAGCACAAAATGAAAAAAAATATTTTTTCGCGACAAATATTTACACGGCGCGAACTTTGTGGATAAAAATTGTCTTGATGAACACTTATAAAAATGTGAGCCAAAAACAAGATACTCAAGTAGTTCAACAATTGTGAATAAACTGTTAGAGCGTAAGAGTTTGGAAAACAAATGACTCGAAGCAATAAGTAAACACCAATCCCACTGTACTTAACCAGTCTTCGAACAACATAACAAGACTACCTTTGTTCGAAGACTGGTTAAATACAATGGGGTTGGTGTTTACTTCAAGCTCGCAAACTTGATTTAAAGCTCTGTTACTACCACCCGCGCAATCAATTATTGTCAAAACGAAGCAATAATGCTTGTCATTTATCAGAATGTAGATTTCCGATAAATAAACTATAAAATTACTCCTTTGTAATTATACGTAACGTAGAATCCCACGAAACTTTAATATTCTGATCTTTTTGATCATAAATGCAGAGTTGAAATTTAATATTTGTTAAAGAAGCGAAATAGAAGTTTCCAAATAAATTGATAACGATATATTTGTTACAATGAAATGCTAACTATTTTTAAAATAGCAAACGTGTTTTATGAACGTATATTTAACTTTCTAGATAAGAAAAATCTTTTTGGGCCTCAAAGCAATTATAAGAAACATTAAACGGCACATACTCTCAATGGTAAACGGGCTCGAGCAGAAAAAGTTGCCTTAAATTTACTTACAGGTTTGCTCTGTGGACAATTTGCGGAAAAATGAACGAAACTAATATTCGCATAAATCCGCTTATTAAATCAATCGATCACAATTGTCTGTGCTGCTACAAGAGATAATGTGAGTCAGATAAATAACGGAAAACTATTGAAACAAATCAGAGTGTGTTAAGCAGCGTGTACAGAAAAACTAAAAAAACGGCATCAGTCAGTGAGCGCCGAAGCGAGTACAGATAGCGAGTGTGTGCGCAATTCATTCCATGAATGTAATGCATGCTCAGCGCTGTGGTTTTTATTATACGTGTTACATGCATATATGTCAATTGGGTGACGGGTTTATTTCTTGTTTATCTAATTTTTGAGCTCAAAGTCATACGTGCAATTAAATACTGTTTGTTACGAAGAACTAATACATATCCAAGTATGAATTAGATGCTGCGAACCTACTAACAAATTAGTTCAGTTGTGACCAGAAGGATAAACCAAAGACAGCATGAACGGAAAGTATAATCTCATGCACATTCGTTTCGTGCTTACTGGCGACTCATCAGTAGGAGCCGGTATTACGCCCTTTAACCACTATATATTTTGGCGAAGAATGTGGGATAATTGGACGGTACAATCTCCTGGACGAATGTGTAAACCTGCAATAGTGAAGCTAACATCATATAAAGTCTTCGACAATGCGAATTCAACGCTAACTCACACTATATAATATATATACCGAGTCTTTAAAGGATACTAACACTATGGCTATTGTGTCAGTAACCGATACCAACATTATAGCACCGAAAAGGTACATGGAACTAACATGATGTATATCAATTTATGCTACAGTTCACCGAAATAGAGAATTACAACTATTTCTGATCACCTGTTACTCAAATAAATCCATAAACTTTGGCCTTGATCCATTTCAGTTATCTCATTTCGTGATATCATTTAATTTAATATATAACAGTAAAATACTGTTTGTTACGAAGAACTAATATATATGCAAGTATGTGTGGATGGATTGTATGTATCGTCAAAGACTTTATATGGTGTTAGTATCACTATTTCAGGTTTACGAATTCGTCTAGGAGATTGTACCGTCCTATTATTCCACGTCCTTAAACCATATATATAGTGGTTAAAGGGCGTACTACCGGCTCCTACTGATGAGTCGCCAGTAAGCACGAAACGAATGTGCATGAGATTATACTTTCCGTTCATGCTGTCTTTGGTTTATCCTTCTGGTCACAACTAAACTAATTTGTTACTCCGTTCGCAACACCTAATACATACTTGCATATATATTAGTTCTCAGCAACAAACAGTATTTAATTGTTATTTGTTGAATTGAATGACGTCATGCTTACCGTGAAATGTGATAACTGATATCGATAAAGGCCAGAGTGTATGGATTTAATGGAGTAACAGGTGTTCAGAAATTGTTTTAATTCTCAATTTTGGTGAACTATAGCATAAATTGATATCCATCATGTTGATACCATGTACCGACTCGGAAACCATAGTGTTAGTACCATGTACCTTTTCGGTAAAATAATGTTGGTATCGGTTACTAACACAATAGCCATAGTGTTGGTATCCTTTACAGACTCGGTATATATATTATATAGAGTGAGTTAGCGTTGAAGTCGCATTGTCGTAGACTTTATATGATGTTAGCTTCACTATTACAGGTTTACACATTCGTCTAGGAGATTGTACCGTCCTATTATCCCACATTCTTCACCCAAATATATAGTGGTTAAAGGGCGTAATACCGGCTCCTACTGATGAGTCGCCAGTAAGCACGAAACGAATGTGCATGAGATTATACTTTCCGTTCATGCTGTCTTTGGTTTATCCTTCTGGTCACAATTGAACCAATTTGTTACTAGGTTTGCAACAGATAATACATACATACGTGCAATTGTTTAATTTATAAAATTAGAGTGTTAAAAGTGAGTGTGTTTAAAAAAATAATTTCTGGTTGATTTTTACTGCAGAAATCGTATAATCTCAAAGTATTATCCGTAAACAGTACACAGTGATTATATAAAATCCTGTTGCTTATAATATGTTGGACAGGTAGGGTTATAGACTTTAAGTCATGTAAATATATTTTATCTGATCCCGTGCGACTTGTAATGAGGCAGAAATTTGCTCGTGAATAACGAATTTGTGATACATAGAAAAATTAAATAATTATGAATAAAAATTGATAAATTACACGTTATTCCAACTAAATATTTATTTGGTTCATATTGTTAGCATAAAGGGCCTGAAACACACGAAGAAAACTCTATATTGCCACTATTAGGCGGTTTTATGAAGGGGTTTACTCGTCTGTGTCTACTGTATTAAGTGTTGCACCTGTATGAAAAGAAAACCTTTCGTTGTCAATGTGAAATCTGGTAAGAGACGGGCTACTTTCTTTTTTGCATTGCTTCAGCACCATAGTTACGAACAATTGCTTTTCTGTAGTTGCAGAGTTGTGGATTACCGTAGACTTGTCATGGAATGTGACTCGGAAACTAGGTCGATATATAACTGAAATAAAGTTGAGGGTGAGAAATTGCGAATTATTGGCAGTAAACGCGAGATTCGGATCAACATACGTTTTCGATGCTATATTATAACTGTGGCTTGAACTTGTAAAAATACTCGTATGTAACACGCAGCTCCGCGTTACAACCCAACGATGTTCAATTTTGACAAATATGGTGCTCTTTAAGGTCAAATAATCTAACTCTGTTTTTACACAATATTTCTCTTAACTGTGATTTTAGAAACAATCTCTGTTAGTTTCAAGCAGTTTTAATTGAGATTTCTTGAACTGCAATTTTAATTGTAATTAATAGGGTTTTGTTTATTAAATATACACACCCGCGCGCAATACGCAGGGAACATGCGGTGGATTATAGTGCCATAGTGGAATTACTATTCTTCTTTGGATTATTCGCAGTTTATACAAGTGATTTACTGTTCGTATCTAATTCTACGTATCAGAATTTCAGAGTACAATGGATTATTATAATTAAATAAGTTAAAACCATAGCAAACAGTGGATTAATTATTTGTGAAGTTTTTTCATTGAAGTTTTTACATTATTTTAATCTATTCATCATCAGTGCCAACTTTTACCAGTGATATGTATTCTACTCACAATTCAGACATTTGTGAAAGAATAATTGCTTGTGTTAAGACATCAACTTTGTTAACAGTGTTTCGTTTTGCTGCCGTCTAGAGCACGGACAATTTTGTTTAACTGTGACTTGTGTATAAGACATTCAACTTTGTTAACAGTGTTTCGTTTTGCTGCCGTCTAGAGCACGGTCAATTTGGACTAACTATGAATTTTCCATGCAACATTGTGTACAATACATATGTGATCATTCGAATTAGCCTTCTCACATCACCCATCGGAAAAAGGCCGGGGATTGATCATAAGCACGGATCTCCACAGCAGATACCAATTCTATATATGGAGATAGCAACCCCGTAAAAAACCCCTACAGGTATATTATTGAACATGTTGCAAGGAAAACTTAAATGAAAATATCGAATCAGTTACCACATATGGACGAGAGGGATAGAGCAGCTTTTATTTCCCTATGAATTATTTCTACCACACTAGTGGGCTGCAGATGACAGGCGATGGTCTGGTGAAATAAGCAGGCAATAAAACTTAAAGTCGTTCTTCAATGGTCGGTGGAGAAACCAGTATCTCAACTAGTAACAACCTTAATTGGAAAGGTTTGCTTAATTCAAATAATATCTATTTGTTGTTGTATATCGTAAGATAATAGGTTTTCCTTTATAAGCGCCCAACTTTTCGCAGTGCAATCAACTATTCGTTCAATATTTTCCCGAGCAAAAGCTATACACTGAATGATCTAAACTAGATTTTTGACTTCTTGTTGAATGTCGATTTTATTGACATCAATATAAAAAGCATTAGGAAAATAGGCATAATTACATTTCAGTTAAATACTGTTTGTTGCGAAGAACTAATATGCAGTATAGAACAGTAATAATAGCCTGTTGTGATTAGTAATAGCAGCATGAATGAGTAGGACCATAATATGTTTCAGGCATTAAGTGACCTATCAGAGACAGGCCATGCCCCCACCTCTACTACACGGTAAAGAACGGAATACAGATGTGCACAATCACCTAGACGAATGTGTAAACCTGCAATAGTGAAGCTAACATCATCTAAAGTCAACGATAATGCGACTTCAACGCTAACTCACACTATATAATATATACCGAGTCTGTAAAGGATACTAACACTATGGCCATTGTGTTAGTAACTGATACCTTTTTTTGAAATCGATGAGTACCGGATACTAACACTATGGTTTTCGAGTCGGTACATGATACCAACCTGATGGATATAAATTTATGCTAAAGTTCACCCAAATTGAGAATTACAACAATTTCCGAACACCTGTTACTCCAGTTAAACTATACACTCTGGCCTTCATCGATATCAGTTATCACATTTCGCGGTAAGCATGCCATCATTCAATTCAATACATTACAGTTAAATACTGTTTGTTGCGAAGAACTAATATATGTAAAGTATGTACAGGTTTTGCGACGGCAACAAATACTCAGTTGTGATAGTCAGCATGAACGGTATGCACACTGTTTCCTCGTGCTTATTGAGACTAGTAGGAGTTGAGATTATGCCCTTTAATTCACTATATTGGCAGAATCGGGAAATACAGGACGGTACAATCTCCTAGACGAATGTGTAAACCCGTTGCGGTGCGAAGCACATAATCTGGAAGCCGTTTTACAATACGCGACTTCCAAATGCTAACTCATTATCTGAGGCGATTTATCAATTGTACAGTGAAGCCAACATAACTGAATAGGACTCCGTATATATATTATATAGTGTGAGTTAGTATTGAAGTCGTATTGTCGTTGACTTCAGATTATGTTAGCTTCACTATTACAGGTTTACACATTCGTCTAGGAGATTGTACCGTCCCATTATTCCACATTCTTCTACCAAATATATAGTGGTTAAAGGGCGTAATACCGGCTCTTACTGATGAGTCGCCAGTAAGCACGAAACGAATGTGCATGAGATTATACTTTCCGTTCATGCTGCCTTTGGTTTATCCTTCTGGTCACAACTGAACTAATTTGTTACTAGGTTCGCAAAACCTAATACATACTTGCATATATATTAGTTCTTCGCAACAAACAGTATTTAACTGTAATATATTGAATTGAATGATGTCATGCTTACCGCGAAATGTGATAACTGATATCGATGAAGGCCAGTGTGTATGGTTTAACTGGAGTAACAGGTGTTCGGAAATTAATGTAATTCTCATTTTGGGTGAACTTTAGCATAAATTTATATCCATCAGGTTGGTATCATGTACCGACTCGGAAACCATAGTTTTAGTATCCGGTACTCATCGATTTCAAAAAAGGTATCAGTTACTAACACAATGGCCATAGTGTTAGTATCCTTTACAGACTCCGTATATATATTATATAGTGTGAGTTAGCATTGAAGTCGTATTGTCGTTGACTTCAGATTATGTTAGCTTCACTATTACAGGTTTGCACATTCGTCATATAGTGTGAGTTAGCATTGAAGTCGTATTGTCGTTGACTTCAGATTATGTTAGCTTCACTATTACAGGTTTACACATTCGTCTAGGAGATTGTACCGTCCTATTATTCCACATTCTTCTACCAAATATATAGTGGTTAAAGGGCGTAATACCGGCTCCTACTGATGAGTCGCCAGTAAGCACGAAACGAATGTGCATGAGATTATACTTTCCGTTCATGCTGCCTTTGGTTTATCCTTCTGGTCACAACTGAACTAATTTGTTACTAGGTTCGCAAAACCTAATACATACTTGCATAATTACATTTCGTCATATAACCAACCATTAACGCTTGTGTTAGTTACAATTAATCTGCGGACTAAGCTGTATTAAAGGACTACTTAGATAATGCATATATATTTTGATACGATTTTCTTAGAAATCAATATTTCTTGAAACAAATTTACATATTGGACGATTTAAGACCTTATTTCGCAAATTCACTAGTATGATTTTAAATAGTGTCGGCATAAAGCTATATGTATTCCAGTTCTTAATATAGCGATCTTGATTGCATTTTATAGCTTTGAATAAAAGTACATCTATTATATAAATACTACCTAAGTAATCTAAAAACAATCGGATCAATCTTTAATGTTATATTCACCATCATAATACAATTAAATTATATAGCGTCAAAAGATTTTGAGATATCGACAAATACTATAAGCACATCTATACGTTTCACATCTAATTTTATGACATAATTCCATAAGAATAGAATATTTGTGGTCGTGGAACGTTCATTCGTAGATTCATTCTGGCATGAATAAAATTCAGCCGTTAAATAACATTCCAGAGAATTTATTAATAATCGTCAGATTACATTATAAAATGAATGGAAAGCTGAGATTAGCCAATAATCATTCGTATTCGTTGGTCTACGAAATTTAAGTATCCGACAGTTTACATATGTTTGAATAATAAGTGCTAATATAAGATTTTTCAATATTTTGTTTTTAATAAAACAGATAGTATTTAAAAACGTTAAAGGTAATTGAAGCCGATTATCAATCTATATTCCGAGATTATCATTTTTCTCTTTATATTTCACTTTTCACTAAATTTTAACTTTTATTTCACCATCAATAATGAATACAATAAAAAGGAGGCCAGGGCTTACAGTCATATAACCTTTTTAAGCAATAATTAAATAACCAAACAATTACTGTAGTAGTAGTATTAGTTTTGCCTTCTCCTTCTACTTACTGTAGTCATTTGGGAGTTTGTATCCAAACTTATAGTTTCATTTGAACTTAGCCCGTGTATGTTTTTCTGATCTATGAATAATCACTATTAGTTTGGAATTATTTTCATTGTCAGTTATATCTGGAATACTTTTCTAATAAGGTTAATAAAACTACATTACATAAAATTATCTCGTGTAGTTCATAATTAACGTAATCTCTTATTCGTTATTTTCGCAATAATATCAACAAAAGTACAAATATGAATTAGATTATGCAAAAAATATAGACGACGAAGAAATGAAATCACAAGTGATTATACTATAAAAATAGTAATAATCAATCGTTTCACTTAACTGTCAGAAATACTCCAAGATAATTGTGGAATGCCTAATATGTGCCATCTCAAAAAAAATATTTTCGTTATTAAAGTTCAGATTGTTTTATTGAATGATTATTTGTTTTTAGTTTAATTGGAAGAAATAATTAAAATCCCCATAACTACAACAATTTGTCAAATCCATCACTTAATGTAATTAGTATTAGATATCAGAATCTATAGTTGATTATTTTACGATTTGAGATTGATCACGGATAGAAAATAGACTGTATATTTCACAGTTAATAATATTTTTTATAATCTCTTACAACCATGTTATACACATGGCATTTCAGAAGGACATTAAAATATCGTAACGCAATTGGTATCGTCAAGTTTTAACGCATAAGATGATTTGTGAGCCACAGTTCAAATAAGAGAATTTATTTGAAAGTGCACAAAATCATAATCAATAGTGTTTGAAATATTATATAACAATTTAGCACGTAATAAAGGTTTACAATTTGATACTAAACCTTCACATCGCTATTTCAGTTATACCTTTATGGAGTAACCGGGCGTAACAAATTCATGATGAACAATGAATTTTTAAATCCATGTTCAACCAAGATTAAAGAATCAAAAAAATGTTCATTATAAAGTAATTCAACAGAAAGTTTTTTTTACTATTATTCACTTTTAATGCTATAATAAAAGAGTAGGTTTATAGTTAGAAACGCACATACATGAGAGGTTTACTCTAATGAATCTGACAAGATGGTATTTTTTGAACACTTTTATTCCTTTCTAAAGGTAATTTGCTAGAGATCCTACCTTCTTTTCGACAATTAGAAGAGGCGCTGCAAGTACCAAATTATTAGCCATTTGCTGTCGCCTTTGATCTATAAATTTTATCAGTAATCGCTCCTGTTTTAAGCGTTTAAGCCTTTGAACCTTCAATTTGATAAATTGTCACCAAGATCCCGGTGATAATTTAATTGAATTTTTGTACCTTTTAGCTACAGAGAAGTTTCATTTCAAAAATGTTAAGTCACGACCAATGGCAAGTTTTCAAGTACACTCAATTCTTCTTTATTTTTATTGACTGCCTCAATATGCATGCTGCTTAGTGTCTTGATTACCGGTCTCACAGACTCCGTACTGACCCAAAAGCATTTAATAGTAACTTTCAGAAAAGGATCTTTGATAATCTTGTCTAATCTAAGCGTATCATCTTCTACTAAGTTATATTTAAATTAAAACTACAAATTGTTCCTGTTCAGAAGAACGGGCTAACACTTCTCCCGCAAAATTAAGAAAGTAGAATGTCACACTTACGTGTGACTGACGTGTAGTTCGTGATAATTAGGGTTATGCAATAACCGATATCTATCAAGGCTAGCGGGAATGGATACGTAAGTGTAAAATGTGTTCCGAAATAGATTTAATTCTCAATTTTGGTGAACATTATACTTTTACGGAACTACGGTATCGGTTCTAAACAAGTGTCAAAATAGCTCAGTCGAAATTCTAAAGCCATGGGATCAAAGAGTTTTCAGTATTGGTATATCTATATATATTATTATATATATATATATATATATATATATATATATATATATATATATATAAACAATCTTTATCTACATTGTTGTTATTTGTGTTTTCCTATTTATAAGAATACTGTGGTAAATTAAAAAGGAATGGACATCATAAAGATTATCAAAGAGCGGGGTCAGCCTTTTACCCGCAAGGAACTAAACACTTATATTGCAGCCAACTGTACATGTGCCAAACTTCTAGAAAGAATTAAGTTCTTCAAATCGTGTTTAGAATCAGATGTTGTGCCAAAACGATTCCTCAAGCAATGCAGAAGAAATAACCAAAAACCGACGAATAAACTTATAAGTCGCTTATTGCTCAACGGTATCGAGGACAACCAATCAAAACTGCAAGATGCTGAGAGCATCATTCAATCTCTGGGTTGTCAAATTGCAAGACTGAACGACGGCGAATACACCGCTTTCACAAAGAAGATAGAAACACTGATGAAAATAACAGCGGACAAAGAAATCAAGGACCTCACGAGAGACCTGGACAAATTTCCAACGCAAACAAAATTTCCTACAAACCCGGACGCTTTTATTCACAATTATTCAAAAGTGATCTTGTCAAAACACCAGAAAGAATTACTCTCCTTAGGAGCAAAATTCTTCGTAGTCAAGCAAAACCTAAGTGAACGTGACATTATTGACATTCAAGCTGGAACGGAAAATTTCTACAATGACTTAACGAAAGACACCGCCCCACATGCATTCAATGGACAAGGACTGAAAGCTGAGATAGTAAGCGCACTAGAACAATACAAGAAGGAATTCAAAGGCAGCCAAATCATCACAAAACAGCACATAGACGAACTCAGAAAACTCCAATCAGACAAATCCATACGACTTGCCACACCCGACAAAGGATCAGGAATTGTTATACTTGAAGCCGACGCTTACAGGAAGGCCATGAACGATATAATAAATGACCAATCTAAATTTAAGCATGGCATCAAACAGAAAGATGATTCAACGAAAATCGAATCAAAAATTAATGCAATTCTGAAAAAGATGGAAAAACATGTTCTAACATCGATGGCTGACTCCGAGATAAGATCAAAACTCACAGAAGACATCCAAAAAGCAAAACCAGTCGGAACAAACACCGCAAGATTGTACGGCAAACCAAAAACTCATAAAGCCGTGACAGCCTCAGGAGCTCCCTCGATGCGGCCCATTATGTCAATGATCAACGCTCCACAACATAAACCAGCCAAGTTTCTCTGCAAACTACTTGAACCAATACGGAGCATCATAAACGCTAACACTATCAAGGACTCCTTCGAACTAGCAAATGAATTGAAGGGGAAGAACATCCTACAGAATAAAATGGTCTCGCTTGACGTCGCATCCTTATTTACAAACATACCACTGGATAAGACAACGGAGATCTTGTGTGACCTCATCAAAAATGAGTTTTTTGACTTCCCTATAGACACCAATGACATCAAAGACCTCATATTAGCATGTACTAAAAACGTGCAATTTACATTCGAAGGAATATACTACCGTCAGATCAATGGTGTAGCTATGGGAAGTTGCATCGCACCCCTCCTGGCAGATGTATACATGTATCACCTGGAAAAAACGAGCCTAAAAGGTATAATTGACCAGTGCGCACTCTACAAAAGGTATGTAGATGATATCTTGTTGTTCATCTCAGAAGCAGCAGACCCTTCCAAAATCCTCAAACAAGCAAATGGAGTCGATCCAGACATCAAATTCACTCTCGAGGTAGAGAAAGACGACAGTTTTCCCTTCCTTGACATCAAAATCACTCGAGAAGCAAACGGAGATTTGACACTGGCCATACATAGAAAATCCACTTTCACCGGACAATACATTCACTACAACAGTAGTGTGCCAAAATCCCACAAAAGAAACTTAGTAAACAACCTAGCAAACAGAATCAGGAAGATCTGCTCTGAACACAAGATTGAGGAAGAACTGGGCTACCTCAGGAAAATTTTGCTAATGAACAACTACCCAGAGCGTTTCATTGATGTCAACATCAGACCACGGCAGATTCGCACTAGAGAGGATACCGGCAAGCAGGTTTTCCTAAACTTACCATTTAGAGGCGACGTACCAGCCTCAATAATTGCACGGCGGCTGAATAGAATAACTAAGGACAACTTTCCCAGTGTTAAAGTTAATATGACATTTAGTACACAGAGAATCATGAGGTTGGATGCCAAAGATCAATTGCCAATTCTCTCCAAATCCTTCATAGTCTACAAATTCTCATGTACGTGCGGTAGCACATATATCGGACGTACGAAGAAGCAATTGATAAGCAGAATCCAGCAACATTTGCCACAGAAATTGATTAACAAAGGCTTGCCACCGTCAGGAAAATCAGCTATTTCCGATCATATATTGGCAACGGGGCACCCTGTCAATTCGACCAATTTCACAATTCTACATAAAGCAAAATCAGAAAAATTATTATTTATCTACGAAGCACTTTACATAAAACAACAAGCACCTGACCTTAACATTCAAAAGTTTCATCAACATGATATCCTTATCGACTGGCCAAGAATAACAAAATTCAACAACAATCTACTAGTATCCAGCCGAGAACAAACAGGCCCTCGACTAGAATCAACAAACGTACAATCGGATTGGCAACAAACTGAAGTGGAAATAACAGAGGCGCATACGATGACAGAAGTCTCCAAACAATGTAAGCATTTAACACTGCAATCAACACTGGCGTTGTTACCACGTGAAAACTTTGCGCAACGAGGTGAAACGATCAACTATACTGGGAAAAATAGCACTTGTATATGTAACAGTGAACAATGCACACAAATGGTTAATTCTCAAGCCATCAAAACAATAATGACAAGATATCAGACATCACTTCGCAATACTGCGAGAATGACCTTTACATGCAAACACGCATACACACAAACACAAACGCATACACACTCACCAACTAGTCAAAACAAGAAACAGCAGTAAAAACGAGTCAGATTTGTTACCACTAGCATAATCAATTGAAAACCCAAAATGTATAAATATGTATGATTGTATAAGAGATGATTAGTATTCACGAAATAAATGGCCTTTATCCACTTTGTTATTTGTGTTTTCCTAATTATAAGAATACCTGTGGTAAATTAAAAACGAATGGATATCATATATATATATATATATATATATATATATATATATATATATATATATATATATATATATATATATATATATTATCAAGACTCTGTCATTAGACTTCACTTGATGCAAATACGTTAAATTAATATATATATATATATATATATATATATATATATATATATATATATATATATATATATATATATATATATATAGAATGTATCGTGCATTAGCTTTATAGTTACATTCCTGATGATTTTATATTAAGTTAGCTTCATTACTGCACGTTTACGCATTCGTATAGAAGACTGTACCATCTTATTTTCCTATATTCTCCACCCAGGTATATAGCGGGCAAAGAGCATAATACTGTCAACTACTGATGAGTCGCCTGTAAGAAATAAACGAATGTGCACGAAATTATACTTACCGTTCATGCTGTCTTTGTTTTATCTGTCTGGTCAGATTTGAATTTATTTATTACTAGGTGCGCAACATCTAATACATAATTGCATATATATATATATATATATATATATATATATATATATATATATATATATTAGTTCTACACGCCACAGAAGTATCCATCCTTTGCATATTTAATAAAATGATGTCATGATTACCGCCACATGCGACAACTTTTCTTGAGTAACTGGTTTTCAAAAATTGTTTTATTCGCAATTTTGGTCAATTTTAGCATTCATTGAAACCCATCGTATTAGAACTTTGTATCATCTCGGTACCAATAGTGTTCGTACCATGTTTTCTTTTCGGTATCATAATATTGGTATCGGATACTGACAAAACAGCCATAATTTTGGTAAACTTTAAAGAGACGGTATATCTATTATGTATAGTGAGTTAGCATTGAAATCATATTGTTGATGACTTAATGTGAAGTTAGCATCACTACTGTAGGTTAACATATTCGTAAAGGAGATTTTACCAACCCATATTCTCACGTTCATCAACCAAATACATAGTGGATAAAGGACATAATACCGGATCCTACTGATGATTCGCCAGTAAGCACGAAACGAATATGCACGAGATTATGTTCATGTTCATGCTGTTTTTGGATATATATATATATATATATATATATATATATATATATATATGATATATATATATAATATGATTATGGTTAGAACAAATTTTTTGTGACTAGAGACTTTTGACTCACACTTTTGCTTATATCATAAATAAAAATATTAATAAATAACTATATGTTTTATAAACGTTGTTAGTATACTTTTATATGTGGTCTTCGATATATATATATATATATATATATATATGCCTTTATATATAAATTGAGAGGCAGAACCAGATATAAAAATGTAAACATGGAGAGAGTATGAAATAAGGAAAAAAACAATCAATTACCTGTGTCACCTCTAGTTCAAGCTCAATGCTTGAACATGCTTCTTCTGCATGCATAAATCCGGCTGCAATTAGTTTAACTCTAAGTCCTTGTATATGGCTAGCTCCCTTTTGTTATTGCATTTAATAAATATTTGAAATGTTACGTCTGCAGAAAATACGTGTGACGTTTCAACAATGTATTGCGTAATGAAAAAAAATGGAGTTACACATTCGAAGCTTTTTTGATAAACAAATTGCAGCCAGATTTATACAATCAGAAGTAGCATGTTCAAGCATTGAGATTGAACTGGAGCTGATGGAGGCGATTGATTGGATGTTCCCTTATTTTACAAACACTCCATGTTTACATTTTTCTATCCTGTTTTGCCTATCAATTTATATATAAAGAGATATTCATTTGTACATTTTCATAATTATATAAGATTTTTGTATATGTATTTGTGCATTTTATAAATTGATATAAGTACTGTTGAAGATTTGTATGCATATATATAAAATAATAGTTGTATGAGTTGTTGACACACATATAGATATATGTAGTTATTTATTTTATGTATATGTGGTCAAATATTTATATACATGTAATTCTAGAAGTTAGTCAATATAGGAGTATGAATATTATTATTTACTGTATGCATTTTATATACCACATTTACCTTATATATACCTTACTATCTCTTCCTTTCTCTCTTTATTTAGGTAAGTCTAAGCGTCGCTCTGGCTTTCACTCTTTCTGACGAGGTAGCAATCGTTTCAGAATTCTCAAAACACTTGAATCAACAATAAAATTGTTGGTTGTTTTCGGCTTTGGATTTTCAATTTAATTACCATGACATCGCAACAATACAGTTATAGCAAAATTGTTCAATACTTTCACTCCCCCCTCCCTCTTACTTTCTGCACACAGGATGAAATTACGTATACCGGGAGTTTGAGATTGCTGCAATTGTACAACTATATATATATATATATATATATATATATATATATATATATAATATATATATATATAGTGTATGAATGGGTGATTTCAGTGTGCTCCATGCAAATGGATATATAGAGTTTAGTTACTGAGACAAGATCTTTGATGAAAACCATAAGTGAGTTAAAAATTTAAATTTAAATACAATTGTTTCGTAACGAGTTTACCGCATGTGATTGCATCTGCTATTGAAATCATTTTATTGTTTATGAGTGATTAGAGGGTTAATGATGGAAGAGAAAATAACGATTTGTTTCGTCGCCACTCAACGAAGATTAGATTTTATCTTATTTACAGTGGATAGTAGCAACGATATTGAAGCCTTTGTAAGAAAGGGACGAATCCATATCCAGCCAACAAGAAGATGAACTGGATGTGAACTTTTAAATGGTGATCATTCGGATCTTTGTAAAACTGATAGTGCAAAGCGACAGCCTGCAAACGCAAATTGTTAAGATTTAACATTTGGTTTATCCTTCTGCTCCTGATTAAATTAATATTTACAAGGTGTGCGACACATAATGCACAATAACAAAGCCCGGTTTTGGATAGCCAATTGAGTAGGAGCTCTCAAAATCAATTACCTATAATAGGACCAATCAAGATTAAATATATAAATAGAATAGAATAGAATATCTTTATTTGGATTCAAACCACACATGTTCTATCAAATAATAATATTTGAAAATGTAAAATATAAAAAAGATATTACATCACATAAATATGTGCAATTAGTCTCATTTAGAGAAGTAAATCTCACTAGTTGTACTGTACAATATATCAACATCAGAAAGTTCGGCTGTAATGAGAAATGGATTCTTCATCAAAAATAGGCAAAATTAAGGTATACATCGAGTGTAACATTATGCAAAAAAATGAGAACCATGACTAGCAATTGATTGTATGTATTGTTGACTAACATGATGATATAATGCATAACATTTCAATTTTAATAATACAAAACTTGGAGATAAAAATCTCAAGAAGTTATGCTGCTGATAACAATTATCCTTGTCTTTAATTCAACCATGAGAAAGTATTACCATAATCAAAATTAAAAATATCAGCAGGATTGTACACTTTTTCTAGTTCATAAGATAAAAATTTAAAAGACATCGTAGATGGAGGTGTTTCTCTAAGCTCCTTTGGTAATTGATTGTAAACTGTGTAAATTTTCGAAAAAGAGAATAACTTGCTTGCAACAATCCCCACCAATGGAAGAGATATTGCCAAATGTCCAGATCTAGTTCCAACTTCATGACTCTTTCTTATTGCATTCATATATGCACCAGTCCACTGATTCAAATGGATACTTTTTATGCAATAGCACATCCTCCGAAACCATAAGGTTGTCAGTGATACAAACTGTTATCTAGTTGCGTATATAGTGCAAGAGATAGGACAAATTTGTTTCACAACTTTTCTTTGTACAGCTTCTATCTTATTGGACAAACCCTTTTTTAATGGATTCCAAGTAGCGGCAGCATATTCTAGTATCGGTCTAATCCATATTATATACATTTTAAATTTTACGTCATTCTTTAAGTTATTTATATTTATTAGTGCAAATCTGTTCTACTACTATCCTTTAAATATGTCTCTCAGCAGAAGCTGTACACTGAATAGTAATGCATTAATCCTAAATTTCTTCCATAAGTTAAATTGCAAAAACATCATTAATCACAGCATCATGAAAATAAACATAATTAAATTCTGTTCTGTTACCTATTTGTAAAGCTCTCGTCATTTTGCTGTTTATTCTCAGCCCTAGTGTTATCAAATATCTACTTAAATTATACAAATCTAGTGTCACACTCTTTTGAAGAATTCGACACATTTGGATCAATTGAAAGTTTATTTTTAAATCATCAGCGAATTTGCAAACTCGACCGTTAAGGATCCTAGTTTACAGATGTGCAAATGCGATTTTAAATAAAATTGGACCCAAACTTGATTCCTGTGGAATCGCCTTCAAAATAGCATCAAAAGATATAGAGATATCTATAAATAAAATTAATGCATCTAACTTTTTCTCATCTAATGTAATTACATGTTCCCACATAGAAAGCATATTAGTATTTTTCGATCTATCTTTCGTAAAGCCATGTTGACATATATCAAAATCAGCCGGCAACATACGTTCTAAATGATCTAGTATCAATCGTTCTATTATCTTAGAAAACGAAGTGATAATGGAGATTAGACTATAATCACTGGCGCACTTTAGCTTACTTACATTTGACAAAGGTTTAGCTACTATCGTTGGTATATCAATTGGTAATTTCCCATTCTTCAAAATTCTATTTATAAAATTTAAAGGTAATTGAAGTAGGTTATCAATCGATATACCAAGGTGTTCTTTTTGTTTTTTTGATTTTATTTTTAACATTAATTCCATCAATACATCACAGTCAAAAACAAGTCCTGGTTCCTGGTCTCCCGAAGAGTCGGGTAGATCAGTGAAATTGCTTTCATTCTGTGGATTACATATCAAATTGCAGAATATTTCATCCAATTCACAGAGAAATTTATACTCAGTTTTACACACAGGTAATATAAGCTTTAATTTTTCCTTAAATATACTGTTGTCTGTGAGGAGTTTGTATCTTAGTCTAGGATTACTCTTCAGTTTGGCCAAAATAATTCTTTCTGAACTTTGGCGGATTATCAGTAGTGAAGAATTAATTTCTTTATCAATCAAATCTAACCTCATTTTTTAATACTATTGATAAGACCACACTTCATTATATTATCTCGTTTAATTCTTAGTTTGCATAATTTCCTATTGATTCGATTCGGTATAATATCCGTAAACGTAGATGCCTGAAATATATCAGATAATAACTTTAAAACAGAAGAACTAATTCGTCAGTGTTCAAGATATAAAAACATTCATAATCAATCAGTATACTTAACTCTCTAAAAAGATTCCAGTTGATTCTGGAACATTGCACGTGTGCATTTTCAAAACTATGTTTCTGTGTTTTGCTACTCAAGATGTTCTATTTTAAAATAATTTGCTTGTGATCCAATTCTTTTAAGTAGTTTACAACATCATAACTATGTGAGTTCAACGCTTCAACTTCTAAATATACATGATCTAAGTATTCCGAACTTCTAGTTGGTTCCTTTATAATCTGCTTCAGATCATAATTATAAAAAAGATTGATTATTTCACAGTCACGCAAATTATTACAATCGCCTACCACAACATTATGACCATGGCAGTCCAAAATAGATTGAAAAGAGTTGGTTAATATTTGATCATCATATAAACTAGCATACGGCGGTCTGTAAACCACAGTTACGATCAGGTTATCGATTTGTATAGATAAAAAATCAATGACAGTAATATATTCGCTAGTATGTATAATAGATTTACTATAAATAAGTACTCCTTCACCTCTTTAATCCAGGGATCTGTCTTTTTTAAATTTAAAATAATGAGGAATGTCAAATTCGTAATTTTCAATGTCCTTGTTGAGCCAAGTTTCAGATAAAATTATAAAGTCAAAATTGTTACTTATTACAAAATTACACAGCAAAAAATTACACAAAAAAATATAAGGTCAAATTGTTTAGTGACTTCAGAATTTAAGTTTGCCTTGCACGTCTAAATAATTTACAAAAACAGGACTTGTCTGATTCCGTTTTATAAGGGACCATTCAAAGCCAATCGATTGACTGAAAGAGTAAAAATTCATCGAAATGAATGGCACATAGTGTGTAGCCCAGTACTGCCGCATTCCATAGTTTATCAATTTGGAAGAGAAGAATGCGAAACGGAACTATTGAAGAAACTATGATTCTTATTCGAGATCGCACTGAGAGATATCGTGGGAAAAAGAGCGAATAATGAACAAGTTCAAAATGTAAAGCAAATCTATCAAATTAGCAGCGCCTCATAGGAAATGTTTTAAGAACAATCGTCAGCAAACTGAAGTTTGATGACTAAGTTTATGCAAAAGCATATATCTACAAATGATGATATATGTTAAAATAAATAACTCAACATATATATAAATTAAGCGCTATTTACTTTTGATCATTTGAAATTTACGGTGGTTTCTTAAACAAAGTTTATGTTTTTTTTAAATATAATAATATTTTCGCGAATTTACTTTTTTATTATTAGAAACCTTTCGATTTTTGTTTCATAAAATTAAAATTGCTTTTTGTCTTTTTAAGCTGGTTTTAGTTTATCTCATGATTTGTGAGTGCGCTACGCATATAAAACATATTTTCTTTAAACAAACTTGGGCGGAAATAATTTTTAATAAATTTTGATTTGCATGAATGTATTTTATATCGGTTCTTGCAATATAATTGAACTCATTTTGGTCTTCCGATATTTTGATCATGGTTTTCAGTTTAAAATTTTTCAATTTCGTCTAGGTACATCATGAAACCAGGGAGACGACGAGCTTCCACACACCAAGATTAACAAAATAATATCTTGTATACCTTATTTTGTACTGATGTATGATAGTTACAAATGTGTGGACAAGTAGCATTTAAACGCAAGCCATAAGCAAGTTAGCCAAGTGGATGTTTTTGAAGTGGATGTGTAATTCATGTTGAATAGTCAGCCCGATTGCTCTAGTTTTAACGATTATTGAGCTTGTAATCACTGATAACGCGGACCTCTTCCCTACACTATATGTCAAAGTCTGTATTTATGTGTATTTGTTTCTCGATTAAGATGGAATATTTCTATACAAAGGTACAGTCATCTAAACCATGACGATTGTAAATTAAGATTTTTTAGTCTACAATCTTATATTTTGCATAAGGCCTGACTAATATAAAAACACCATTAATTGTACAGCTGCTACTCTGATAGAAAGACTGTCTTACTTAGATTATATGTTGCAGATGTGTTCTATAAAATCGACCTGATCAAAATGATACACGTTTTTAGTTAGATATCTTTCAATCCAAACATTACCCACGCTAACGTTCCTATTGTCTATCACTTTTAATACTCCATTTTATATCCTCTTTTAATAGCTGTATCATCATTTGATCTAGCACACGCAACGATTATACAGCAGAGTGTACATTTTCTAAATTAAAAAGGTAACATATTTATTGTTAATTATTCATATGTGAGTAGTAAGCCTTGATTTATATCTATCTGAACATATTTCATTGTACATTCTCGGTAATTGCATATCATTTGCGAAAAAATATTTTACTTTAATCAAAATGAAGAAATTCTATTATTTTATTTTATGTTTCTATTTGATTTAATTCTATAACACCACCAAAGACAGTTGAGACACAGATTCTGGTCAGGTCTTGTTCAATCCCATCCCCATAACGCTGCTTCAGAGTAACCCCAAGAGCCCAATAAACCCGCTATCGTCCTCATTTCAAAACCTATAACTCCCACATACGCCTGATAACAGCCAGGCTAAGAAAGTACAGGTCTATGTGGGCCGCTCCATTCTCATCAGCAAGCGATCAATCACCTTTATCAGCTCGTGATCACGCTCTGGCCGCCACTGCAAATCTCCAACACGCTTTTCCTCCCCGGTAAAAACTTCTTTCCTATGGATTCCTTTAGAGAAATTTTTTCAATTGTAGTTTACTTACGCCAAAAACCAAACAACTGCGAGCATTTTTATCCTCAAACGAGCGAGATATATGCTTTCTTTTTGAAAAGTGGCTTTCTCGTTCCATACACTGTGATGATATTCATCAATGGCTAAACTTTATATCGAAATGACAGAGCTTTTAGCCCAGAGGGTGGTCCAGCTGCTTATGTCCGATCTACTTTCATGCATAAACGTTTGTTTACATTTAACTTACAAGGAGTTGAATTCTTTTCATTCCAGCTGCTGATTCTAGATCAAAGATTATCTGTTTGCGTTGCCTATAGATTCCCGAATCTCTTATATAGCGATGACACTCGTGGGGCCCAAATTATGTCCATTTTTTCTCAAGATTCCGATCAATATATCGTTGTGGATGATCTTAATCTTCCTATGGCTAACTGGCGCAATCTAACATCAGAAAATCATTTGTTGATTCGGCTCTTTGCGGACAATCTACACAATTATTTTCTGCGTTTTCTTACTCGAGGAATCAATCAACTTCATTGTGTCCTCTCCAACGAAGATGTAACCAATGTTTAATCTAGGGAGATCTATCCTAATTTTGAACACTGCCAGGTATTCTTTTTTATTCCTTTTCTGTCCTCTATCTCAAGAGAGAGGGTTCAATCATTCAGAAGAATTATTGACTAGGAAGAGTTCAGCCGACTTTGAGACACCGTTAATTGGAGAGATTTAATGCTCCCAGACATACTCTCCTCGTTCTTTTTGAAAGTTTATAAAGTCTCATCCTCCCACTTAAACTCTGCAAAATTTACTCAACACATTTGCAGAGCGAATAAGTTAAAACCCATGTTTAAAGCACGCGACAACCTTACACACATTTCTTGATTACGCGCCTCTGCACATTTTCGCGCTCTTGCATTCTGACGTATCGATGAGCTCATTAAAGAAGTAATCAAGAAACTAACCCACAACATACAAAGATAGATTTGAAAGGCACCTAACTCCCATAAAAAATCGCACTTATTGAAAACCACGTGTTATGAAAGTCCAAAACCACAAACATAACTCTCATTTGGACAACACAATATTTGCCGACGACTATCTAAATTATCTCCTAGATTCTTACTCCTTTCTCACTTCAGCTACTAAGATGCTCAATAACAGCGACGCTGAGAATCTGCGTTGGTTCATCATTTTGCCGGCCACCGTCGTTCAAGCAATCAAAGACATTAAATCTAAACACAATTTCATTAATACGGTGTCTCTGTCAGCAAGATTACTCTTCTAAGTTGGAACCAAATTCTATCTGTTTGTTGATGTTATCAACAGATGTCTCGACATTTCCTATCTTCCCCCGGAGTGGCTTAACAAGACGATCTTTCATATCACAAAAATGACTCATTGTCGATATCCCCATTCAAAAAGCTCCGCTTAATATCTATTGTCCATGCTTTCACTGAAATCGTCTACAACATCCTCTAAAATTTAATTTAACGTTTCATTAAGTCTCAAGATAACTTACGTCCCTTAAATGATCAACATGGCTTCTTAAATAGCCACTCTTCTTCCACCCAATTAGTCAATGTCCTTAATCACTGCTACTCTTCTGTTTCTAAAGGTCATGAATGCACTCTCCTCTTCCTAGATATATCTAAGGCTTATGATTCATTATCGATTTCGGCAATTGATTCTGCCTTATTGGCCAGCAGTTTTGCAGCGGTCTCCTCAATCTTATCAGTTATTATTTCCGAAACCGTTATACAACTTTAAAAGTGGGAAATAGTCACTCGAGGTCAGCCCTTATCCGATTTGCATTCCCACAGGTTTCTGTAAAGAACCTATACTTTTCAACCTAACACTTGTAACGTGCAGGTTGAGAATAATTTGTTCAAGCTTTCCAAATAATGAAGATGACATAGTAATAGTATTCAGTAACGCAACAGATATCAACCCTTCCTCATCTTTTATCATTCAGTTTCTTTCTTCGCTACATTCGCAGCTCAACGGAATCGGTCTTAAACTAAATCCCAATAAGACTTGTCTTATGAATTACCTCCGACCCATTCTGTTCTCTCTAGAGAGGAAACTGTTTCCATGATATCAAAATAATTGACTTAGTCAATTTCTTCCATTCATAAGATCAAAAACCTGCTTCTCACTGTCAAATTTCGCTCACCCAAGTCACCACTACGTCAAACGCAATAGCAACTCATCAATTCAATCTAACTATACTCCAAATATATTTAACGATTCCAACTCTTTTCCAAAGCCACAAGTGTATTCAACGCACTACCTACGGAAATTAAGCTCCTACCCCAGCATGAGTATAAGAAGGCGACTCGCACTCACTTCTTTAACAAATTCCTATGCAAGACCTCTGAGTGGAAGCTCAAATTGTTCCTTATTCACTCATAATACTATTTTAACACTAGGCTTTTAATTAATATCGGATCGTTAAATTTATTCTTGCTCAGCCTCTAATTTCGAAAAGTTTCCTTTAACTCCAAACTTCAAATCTGGACTCTACAATACCATGTATGTTTTTTACTGCATCGAAGAATGTAGTACTTTTTCATAATTTGTTCTACTTACTTTCCTCAGTTTGTTTCTGCAAACGATCGGAAACTCAAAAACTCTGCTGGATCATCTGATTGTATACATTTTAGGATGGTTTTTCTCACTTTCCAACACTCATAATTTTATTCAGCTGAAGTCAGTGAACCCTGCACGTGAAACTGATATATTGACTTTCCATGAGCTTCAATCTAGTCGACCTTTTTTTTTGTCAAAACTACCCTACAGAAACTCAAAAATTCCGACGAAGAATTCTTATGGTCGATATCCGTAGCTGGTCCTTCCCCGCCTTCCAACTCAGTCTAAATTCACTCACCTGACGACAGCATATCCTGCATTGAAAGTTGAACTCTCCACGAGCCTTAATCTAGTTGATCCCTACCTAGTAAAATAGAATCTCTGTTTCCTCAGAACGACCGATCACGAAGTTGATGAAAGCGCTTCACTTTCACAACTCTTTTCATCCTTAAATTTAAATACTTTACTAATCACAATTTCATTCAACTATACATAACCTACTTTTGATTTGCACATTTCCATAACAATTTTTTGGCCAGTTGGCCTCTGTTGCCAAATAATATTTTATTATCATTTATTATTATTATTACGTTAATTATTATTATCATCATCTTCATCATCATCATTACATTATTAAAAGCGGCGGCTTGAACATAAATTAAATTAAATTTTGTTGTACGATCAATTTTTATGCCTGTGTTTTACTTGAGTTTATACTCAAATCAGTTGCATCAGACTATGTAATGGCAAATTTTGCTACATTTGGGCTCGTGTGTTCATCAATCGGAATGCTATACAATAGATGCGCCCATGCTGCCATATGCATTTCTATACTTTATTGTTACTCGAACCTCAATCGATTTTCAAGACTTTATTCTTGTTGATATTATTCCAGTAAAATATATCTTATATATATGTATCAGCATGAGGCCCTGCTTCAAGCGCTACTTTACTTCCCCATCTCGTACCAAACTCTTTGCTATCCTTACTATCTATGTTTCACTCAATTTGACTTTATCCTGCCTTAGACTTAATAATAATAATAATAATAACAATAATATTATTAATAATATTAATTATAATATATATTTGTAAATTGCTCATTTCAGTTGTCAGGCCAAATGGCTTTTCTTGCAAAAATAATATACCTAATGATTTATTATTAATTATTTATTCTAATCATTAATTTCTAGCATCATGTTAAAACAGTGAGGACTTAACAAATATAACATACTCTCCCATACATAAGGACAAATTAAATGCTCATATTACCTATGGATAAAACTGAGTATGAATTTCTCTGTGAATTGGATGAAATATTTGACAATTTGTTAAGTAATTCAAATAATTGAAATAATAGATTCGGCCAAGCACCTTGATATCTAATTTTCAAAATCTCTGGATTTCTCCACCCATCTATCACTCTATTTCTAGACTCTTCAAATTGGCCTGTTTTTCTGCTTCATGATTAACAACCCCACTCTCAAACTCATGCTATTCAAAGTCTATGTCCTACCCCTCATTTCATACGCTAGCGAATTCTACTATCCTCTCACTCTTGCTTCCTCGTACGCCATCAAACAGATATCCTCAGGATTTATAAAGCGAGTCTTCCCTCGCAAACAAAATTATCGAGAACACTTACTCCTGGCCAAATTTATTCCGCTTTGGTTTACCTGTCACTTACGATTCATTTCTTTTATTCATGAGATCATATCTTGCCTATCACTATCCAACTTTGCTCACCCAAGTCACCACTACGCCACACGCTCTAACAACTCTTCAATCCAATGAAACCATAATCCTAATAAATTTAACAAAATCAATCTCTTTTCCAAAGCCACTAGTGTTTTCAACGCTATTCCCACGGAAATAAAGCTCCTATCCTAGCACGAATTTAAAAAGGCGGCCCACAAGTACTTCTTTAACAAATTCCTATGCAAGACGACCAATTGGAAGCGCAATTGGTTCCTTTTCAAACCATAACACTTCTTTTATCCCCAGGCTATTCGCTTGCTAATAATCTCCTAGAGTGAAATCCCTTCTGGCTGGCCTCCAATTTCCACTTTTCCTCACGGATTTTAAATTTCTCACTCTTGACTCGCCGATAACATTTCTATTCTCATTTTTTCGTTCTACCCCATCCAAATAGTGATTAATTTACCACATTTCGCTCAACAAATTATTTTCTTTTTTGTTTCAGCGAACGACATAAGCAAGCTGCATTTTTTCTTACCTCTATTTTTTCGGTTAAGGATACTCGATTCTCATAATATACACCTGCTATAAATTTGTCATTTGAATCGTACATATTAGGGACGTTCTGGAATTGGTAATTTAATAATTCTGTTTTTTGCGTCTTATTTCTCCTCAGATTATTTGATTGGGCATATTGCTTCGAAAGAATTACACAGTCTGTTGCCTAACACTGAATTATCAAATGATAATTAAGTTTAATGAACATGGAAGCTACTCTTAAGACTTGTTATTGACAGTGATGAATTGATAGAATTAATGTTAAAAGTAAAATCAAAAAAACAAAAAGATCACCTTGGTATATCAATTGATAACCTACTTCAATTACCTTTAAATTTTATGAATGCGCTCTGCAATTTTATAAATAGAATTTTGAAGGATGGGAAATTAACAATCGATATATTAACGATAGTAGCTAAACCATTGACAAAAGTAAGTAAGCCAAAATGCGCCAGTGATTATAGTTTAATCTCTACTATCCCTTCGTTTTTGAAGATAATAGAACGATTGATACTAGATCATTTAGAACGTATGTTGCCGGCTGATTTTGATATGTGCCAACACGGCTTTACAAAAGACAGGTCGACAACTACTAATATTCTCTCTATGTGGAAACATGTAATTACATTAGATGAGTAAAAGTTAGATGCATTAATTGTATTTATAGATATCTCAAAAGCTTTTGACTCTATATCTTTTAATGCTATTTTGAATGCGATTAATTTATTGAATATTGATCCGAATATTTTTAGATTACTTAGACACTATTTATATAATCGAAGAATGAGTATTCAATTAAATGATTTGATTTCTAATTCGAAAAGGGTAAAAAGTGGAGTTCCACAGGGATCAAGCTTGGGGCCAATTTTATTTAAAATTGTATTTGTACATTTGGAAACTAAAATCCTTAACGGTCGAGTTTGCAAATTCGCTGATGATTTAAAAATAATCTTCCCAATTGATCCAAAAAATGTCTAATTCTCCAAAAATAATGTGACACTAGATTTGTATGATTTAAGTAGATACTTGTTAACACTAGGGCTGAGAATAAACAGTAAAAAGACGAGAGCTTTAAAAATAGGTAACAGAACTGATTTCAATTATGTTTATTTTCATGATGCTGAGATTAATGATGTTTTTGAGATTAAACTTATGCAAGAAATTAAGGATTTAGGCATAACTATTCATTGTACAGCTTCTGCTGAGAGACATATTGAAAGGATAGTAGGCAGTGCCAAGAACAGATGGGCACTAATAAATCGAAATATCTTATCAAATGATATAAAACTTCAAATGTATATAATATGGATTAGACCGGTACTAGAATATGCTGTCGCTACTTGGAATCCATTAAAAAAGGGTTTGTCCAATAAGATAGAAGCTGTACAAAGAAAGGTTGTGAAACAAATTAGTCCTATCTTCTGCACTATATACGCCGCTAGATTACAGTTTGTGTCATTACAATCTTTGTGGTTTCGGAGGATGTGTTATTGTATAAAAGTTTTCCATTTGAACCAGTGGACTGGTGCCTATATGACTCCGATAAGAAAGAGTCATTAAGTTGGAACTAGATCTGGACATTTGGCAATATCTCCTCCTTTGGTGGGGAATGTAGCGAGCAAGTTATTCTCTTTCTCGAAAATCTACAAAATTTATAACCAATTGCCGAAGGGGCTTAGAGAAATGCCTCCATCTAAGATGTCTTTTAAAACTTTATCTACTGAACTTGAAAAAGTCTGCAATCCTGCTGATATTTTTTATTTTTTTGATTATGATAATACTTTCTCATGGTTGAATAAAAGACAAGGATAATTGTTATCGGAAACAGATTTTCTTGAGATTTTTATTTCCAAGTTTTGTATTATTATAATTGAAATGTTATGCACTATATCTTCATATTAGTTAACATTACATACAATCAATTGCTAGTCATGGTTCTCAATTTTTGCATAATGTTACACTCGAATTATACCTTAATTGTTCCTAATTTGATGATGTATATATTATTCTTTTCAGTCGAACTTTCTGATATTGATATATTGTATTGTACAACTAGTGAGATATACTTATCTACATGAGATTAATTGCACAATTATTGTTATGTGATAATTTTTTTTTCTATATATTGTAGATTTTCCAATTTTATTATTTGATGGAATATGTTTGGTTTGAATCCAAATAAAGATATTCTATTCTATTCTATTCTTTAATCAACAATACATACAATCAATTATTAGTCATGGTTCCCTGTTTTGCATAATGTTACACTCGAATAAGACATTAAATTTTTCTATTTTTGATGAAGAATCTATCACTCGTTATAACCGAACTTTCTGATGCTGATAAATTGTACAGTACAACTAATTGCACATAGTTATGTGATGTGATATGTTTTTATATTGTACATTTACTAATTTTATTATTTGATGGAACATGTAAGGTTTGAATCCAAATAAAGATTTTCTATTCTATTCTATTCAAGTCAACCCACCATTGGTGGGAATGTTGCGAGCAAGCTACTCTCTTTTTCAAAAATTTACAAAATTTACAATCAATTGCCAAATGGGCTTAGAGAAACGCCTCCAACTAAAATGTCTTTTAAATTTTTATCTACCAAACTAGAAAAAGTGTTCAATCCTGTTGATATTTTTAATTTTGATTATGATAATACTTTCTCATGGTTAAATAAAAGACAGGATTAATTGTTTTTCAGCAACATAATTTCTCGAGATTCTATCTTCAAATTTTGTATTATTAAAACTGAAATGTTATGCATTATATCATCTTGTTAATCAACAATGCATACAATCAATTATTAGTCATGGTTCCCTTTTTTCTTACAAAATGTTATACTCGAATTATACCTTAAATTTTCCTAATTTTGATGAAGAATCTATCACTCTTTACAGCTGAACTTTCTGATGCTGATAAATTGTACAGTACAACTAATTGCACATATATATGTGATGTGATATCTTTTTATATTGTACATTTTCTAATTTTATTATTTGACGGAACATGTGTGGTTTGAATCCAAATAAAGATATTCTATTCTATTCTATTCTATTCTTATGTTTGAGGACACAAACGAATCAGCTCAAAATAAAGCAGGCATAAACTTAATTTATGTGAACGAGAATAATAGCTTATCAGACTCAAATTAGTATATTAAGAATGAAAACGACTGGGCATCTTTTGGGTTCTCATTTACTAATAGGTTTGGAGCTTTTACATTATCAGAAAATATGATAAAGGTCTTTTGTAAAGATTTATTTTTACATTACTAATTTTTTGTGGCATAAAATGCCTCGTTTTTAATCTAAAATATTTCATATATAATATATGTAATTCGAAATACTCATCGTTTCGTTTGTTTTGTTTATTTTGAGAACATAATTGTATTTATAATATGATACCGCTGCCATGGATGCTTTGCTAGTTAAACTTCCACCGGAAGATAAAACATGGGGTACAACCTATGGTGTATGGAATTTTCGTTCTTTAACTCCGGATGGAAGTGGACGCTTTTATCGATCAGCCAACATGGATATGTTAGATGATAAAAGATTGGATATAATCGCTACGCATTTGGGTATTAAAACTATATTAGATCTACGGCGAAGAACACGGACACATTATTATGATAAAATTTCAACGTTGTATAAGCTAGGACATTTTAAGAATATCGGCTGTCAGTCAACCCGTGTGCGTTATAATGTGGATTTCTTTTCATTTTATACCGTTTTAACAATGATTTGGATAATTGGATTTGTTAATCTTCTAAAATGCTTCAAATTATGGATAACAGATTCATTTGTTCGAGGAAAAAGGAAGCTAGTCGAAGAAAGTATTGGCAGATTAGATCTAAAGGGGTTCTACATTTTCCTTTCAGAAAAAAGTCAACGTTCAATATATAACGCCGTAAAAATTATGTGTCATCCAAATCAATCGCCCCTTATACTTTGTTGCCACCATGGAAAAGACAGGACTGGAATATTGTCAGCACTATTGAATTCAGCATTGGGATATGATCGAGCTTCGATTTGTGAATCATATGCTATTTCAGAGGTATTTGAATAAAATAAGATATTATATATTTAGTTAAGCTTAATTTTATTTATTTATTTTGTTTGTATAATTTTATTTTTTAAGGCGCATGCTACATAGATGTTTAATATTGAGGGATTAATAGGCAAGTTGTTTATGCTTTATTTAAACGAGTGTTATGTTGTTGTTCATTTTTTATGAAAAAAGAAAAATTCAAAGAAGTATATAAAAGTTGGAGCTGTAAAAATAAATCAACATTGTTAATTTTCACTAAAATACTATTGAAAATATGCCTAGTTAAAATGACAGTTTCTTTTTAGACGTTGTATTAGTCAATTTGTCGCCTTAAACATGTTTGTTGATGATGTTACCGGTTAACCTCTAGATCTCAATATTATCAGTTGTGGTTTAAAAAGTGGGGGTTTTTATTTTCGTATTTGTGTGATATTTTTAAACTAAACCTATTATGTTTTCATGTGCAACACATTTAAAACTATCATTATCTTGGTGACGTGTTTCGCTAGGAAAATTGTTGTATAATGTGGATAGATTTGAAAATAGAAGCAAATTTTAAATTACGTTTGGAAACCGATATAAGTAATTTTTGAATCACCCATTCTAGTTTCTCCAGGTGATGTAACTTAACTGAATCTAAAATTTATGGATTTTATGTTTTTTAGTATATTTGCGCGACTCGATTAAAGATATTTCTGTTCTTCTAAGCCGTAGCGGCAGAAGGTTCGCATGAGCAAGATTTAAAATCTAAGATATATTAGAAAATATACGCCTTAGGAAATCAAATACTGCATTGCTTATGGTGTAAAAAATAATGGTAGTGTATTCATGAATAGGTCTAACATATGCCAAAAAAAAGAAAAAGGCTGAGCTTCGTTGTCTTTGTTTGACTAAGTGTTAGATTGATTAAAGTGAAATGTTGGTAATATGCTGTTCGGGACATAATTACTTTGTAAGAACTACTAACCATTGTTTTATTGTTTCTCTTTGAGGAATGATTTCCCCAGAGTGTAGAATGTCGTCAGGGACTTTTAAAATCATAACCCATTTTGAGACGGATGACTTAGATGTGTTGATATGAAGTGAAGCTTTTTAAAGTATACAAGGTCTACAATAAAAATCTTCTTGAATATTTAGCACCAATTGAGCTATATGTCCAAGGTTGATTGGATAAACTAGTGTAGTGTCATCCACATATTTGCTAGTTTTCTCATGTTTAATTTCATTATATAACATAAAAAATGTTCAAGAAAAGTGATCTTAATTTTTAGGCCTGAGGAACTCGAGACTTTATAGACTGTAGAAATTTTTGCATTCCGTTTAGTGTGACAACATATTGCGTTTGTGGAAGATATTTAAGGATAAATTCTGGTATATATGTGCTGAAATTCATAAATATAACAATAGAGTATTTGTTTAAGGATAAAATTTCCTGTGTTTCATTAAGCAGATTTATTTTGCTTGTCATATATGATAGATTTTGAACTAAATCATTTTGATAGGGCCTTTAAATTTAAACAGTGGTTCTATCAGGAAAATCAGAAATTAGTTGAATCTCAACTAGAATTTCATGGAACGTTAGTATGTTGCTGTAATTATTGATCAATAGCTTATATGAGTTTATTGATTGAAGGAGTACGTCGAAAAAGATTCAAGGTGAGTCTATTTGGTGCTTAGATCTTATGGATCACATGGCTTTCAGTATTATACCTTTTGAGATATTTCCAAACTTCAGGCATTTTTTGTGTTTTCACTATATTAACAATAGTGGAAGAGGCGAACTGTTCGGCCATTGGCCTACTAGTTACGAGTTCATTCTATTAGCCATGTCGTAGTTATAAATCTGAATAAAAGTACTATTCATATAAATATCGTTCCTTTTATTATATATTTTCTTCCTGAATAGAAACAATTCTTGGCGATTACTCTGCTTTTTATTCATTTCTTTCTCTAATTTGGTACTATATCTTAATTAATTGTTAAATTTGTGGTCTATTTGTCTTAGTTTCTTTATAAAGATAGTGGATGCGATAGTAACTGGAACAGCTTATTTCTATGTTGTTATAATGACAGAGTATGATTAATAATGAAAGATTTAAGTATCATAATTGATTTTTGTAAGCCTGCTTTATGGACTTGAGTTTATTTGGTTAGAGTGTTTTCTTGTTAGTATTGTACATGATGCTAATTTGTTTAAATATTAGTCAGTCTCTCCGTCGAAGTTTTGTGAAGAAATCTCTAATTGGGGGTGAATTAGTTAATTTTTTGCAAACTTTTTGATCGCACTGGGGTATATAATTGTAATGTGTAATAACTGTTTCAACTTCTGCATCAGTGAGTATAATATAAGATAGCTTTTTATCTGGTTGTCTAAATATTGTTTTGAATTGGTCTAGATTAGTACGATATAAAAAAGTAGGTTGGTAATTGGTGAAGTTACAATTTTCTTTAATTAGTTTATAGGTGAGAAAAATATCGTTTATTATATTTCCTAATGTATAGGAAAATCTCTCAACATTTTGCAAATCAGTTGAAGGTGTACAATATATAAATCCTAATAGTAACACAAACCCGTGAAATAAAATTTTTGTAGAAATGGAATCAGGGTTTTAGCTAAAAATATGTATTGAGCAAAAACACGGTTTTATGTAGATTGATTGCATTGTCAAATTCTTTTCTGGTGTCTCTATCCGCTTAAATTAATGTATAATTTGATATTTATATTGCCCATTCATTTGCGAGACTGCAAGTTCATGCTATTTTAGTTTATAGTTAATTGCACAATAGAACCTCTATTTAGGCGCAGAAATCTTGCATTTAACTGCAGCATAGATAATTTGACTGATTTTTTTTAGAATAGAATAGAATATATTTATTTGGATTCAAACCACACATATTCCATCAAATAATATAATTGGAAAATGTACAATATATATATATATATATTTGAAAAAATTATCACATCACATAAAATTGTGCAATTAGTCTCATAAAGATAAGTATATCTCACTAGTTGTACTATAAAATATATCAATATCAGATAGTTCGGCTGTAGAGAATTATGGATACATCATCAAAATAGGAACAATTAAGGTATAATGCGAGTGTAACATTATGCAAAAATTGAGAACCATGACTAGCAATTGATTATATGTATTTTTGACTAATATGACGTTTTAATAAAACAAAACATGGAAATAAAAATCTCAAGAAAATCTGTTTCCGATAACAATTATCCTTGTCTCTTAATCAACCATGAGAAAGTATTATCATAATCAGAATAAAAACTATCAGCAGGATTGTAGACTTTTTCAAGTTCAGTAGATAAAAATTTAAAAGACATCTTAGACGGAGGCATTTCTCTAAGCCCCTTTGGCAATTGGTTATAAATTTTGTAGATTTTCGAGAAAGAGAATAACTTGCTCGCAACATTCCCCACCAACGGAGGAGATATTGCCAAATGTCCAGATCTAGTTCCAACTTCATGACTCTTTCTTATCGGAGTCATATAGGCACCAGTCCACTGGTTCAAATGGAAAACTTTTATGCAATAGCACATCCTCCGAAACCACAAAGATTGCAATGACACAAACTGTAATCTAGCGGCGTATATAGTGCAGGAGATAGGACTAATTTGTTTCACAACTTTTCTTTGTACAGCTTCTATCTTATTGGACAAACCCTTTTTTAATGGATTCCAAGTAGCGACAGCATATTCTAGTATCGGTCTAATCCATATTATATACATTTTAAGTTTTATGTCATTCGATAAGATATTTCGATTTATTAGTGCCCATCTTTTCTTGGCACTGCCTACTATACTTTCAATATGTCTCTCAGCAGAAGCTGTACATTGAATAGTTAAATCTAAATCCTTAATTTCTTGCATAAGTTTAATCTCAAACACATCATTAATCACAGCATTATGAAAATAAACATAATGAAAGTTTGTTCTGTTACCTTTTTTTAAAGCTCTCGTCTTTTTATTGTTAATTCTCAGCCCTAGTGTAATCAAATATCTACTCAAATCATACATTATTTTTGAAGAATTCGACATTTTTTGGATCAATTGGGAAGATTATTTTTAAATCAGATTAAAGATAATGTAAATTAAATGAGCTCTTGGTAAATTTGAGGCTCGTTTAGGTTGCTTTCAACCCTAGTTTCTGTGGCAGTTTTTGACGTCTTAGTGCTCTCCCAAAACAATTTTCGCCTTCCTTCCGATGGTTATTTGACTTATCAAATTTACTTAATTGTCAGTGCCATAGTTTTGGTTGTGATATTAAAACAATCATATTGTACATCCTTTTGTTTTGTTGTATAGGGCGTTTGATTATTCTGATTATCTGGCTGTGATGCTTTATTTAAGTGTAATTTATGGTTAACTGATGATAATATCTGTATGGTTATTTTCTTGGCTTCGCAATATTTGGGTATTTTTTGTGTGAAGACTAAGAATGCAGATGACTTAGGCTTTGGCTGTGAAGTTATACGTCTTCCAGTCGCGGATACACACTAACTTACAAAATCTTACTTTGTATTCCTATTGTTATTATACAACCATACAATTAAATACCTTGTACCGGTTAGTAAATTTTTTTATAATATTATCATTTATTAATATTACTGAACTAAGACGAAAAATATTTAGTGTATATATAATGCTGTAGACTTAAATAATCGGCACAAAATATCTCAGCATTAAAATAAGAATAACTAAAACTTTTTACGCACACGTTTGATATTGAGACAGATTTAAAAAATATGTTTATCCGTTTTCTACATCTGTGTTTGTTTTGTACATATTTGAAAAAAATTAAGGTCTATAAAAAATTAAAATTTTGTTGCTTATGTTGACCAGACATTATTGGCTTTACACGTAGACTAATATAGTGGCTTTGCCACACATTGATGGGATAAGTCGTTAATTAATTAAAGCTTATTGTGCAACTTTGACTAAATAGACACAAACTCATCTTCTAACTAGCATTAAGAAATTAAATGCATCACCTCCAGTACAAGCTCAATACCCTCACATGCTTCTTCTGCTTGCAGTTGGATTTATGCAAGCAGAAGAAGCCTATTTTGGCATTAAGCTTAAACTAGAGGTGATGCACGAAATTGGTTAGCTGTTTCCTTATGTTACACTATCTCTTTTCATGTTTACATTATATATTTTGTTTGGCCTTTCAATTTATATCTAAAGAGATGTTCATTTGTAGATACATGAGAAGAATATGAGAAAGAAATGTGTCTTGTATCTGATACATTTTTTTCTTTTTTCATATGGAACGGGTACTATATATAAATTTATATATATATATATATATATATATATATATATATATATATATATATATATATAATAAAGCTGAGCTCGGCTATCCATATTCGCCTAAGTGTCTGGTTGATAAATTGTTTGGATATGTGTCTAGTAGTAGTTAATTTCTGTTTGGGATACAAATCGTTCATTAAGACAATCTGCAATGTATTATTGTCGTTCTGAAGAATAATTATACATATATATAGTATGTCGACTGTGGGCAAAATATTCCAATCGAATTTAACGAAATCTGATTTAGATGTGCTGATCTCAATTGAATTGATTTTGATTATACAGCGGTTACTGTAGAGGTTTTATTGAATATTTTATGACGATTGTGCTTTAATTATTTGGACAACTGGAGAAATGTTTGAGGTGTCATTTATATATATTATAGTTTTACACTGTTTAATTGCATTATTAATCAACGAGATTACAATGTTAAAGAAATATTGTCCTTGTTTTGAATCCTGTGGAACTGCGGCATCAATAGGTAATAAAAATATGGCATTTTGTTCATTGTAATGACGGGCTGTTTGTGCGATAGATATATAAATTTGAGTTCCCGTTTTTTTCAAAGTTTTAGATTAGCATATGTTAAAACAATTTGGTGCATAAATATTATGTTAAAAGAAAATATATCTTAAATATTACAACGGCATTGTTATTCAAGGTAAGAATATTTTGTATTTCGTCTAAGTGGGTGATTATGCTTATCGTACATAATTGATCTAATATAAATCTTTGTTGATATGTTTCTGCAAACGGAAACTGCGGTACAGTGTGTTGAAGAATGATATTATCCAGAACTTTAACGAGCGTTGTAAGGTTAGATAATTTTCCTTAATAATTCAACTCACTTGATCTTGTGGGTTTTCTTAACAATTTGAAATTTAGTCTTTACATTTTAAAATGTATAGGTTGAGATGATAAAATGCTGCTGTAACTACATGCTAATATTTTTTATGAATTTACTTCGAGAGTAAGCATGTTGACAGAGATGTAGGAAGGGTTCATTTGATTTTTTGATTTGACCGATTTCATGGCTTTCTCTTTTAGATCTTCGGATATATTTTGGAACATAAGACAGTTTAAATGGTTGCATTTTGGTAACATCGATGAAATATGTAAAGCATTCGGTCATTATTATTTAAGTTTAGCGTGTGGCAACTTCACAATTAATAAATTGAAATCTGTCTTAGTTTCAGTGCAATATCTTAACCCTTCTTACTTAATTCTATAGTCTATATGTTTAAGCTTCCTTAAAGGATAGTTATCAATTTGTGCAAGTCATTAGAATAGACTATTTCTGCCTTATATTACTGGTAGTGCATGATAAATTATGCATGGCTTAAGTGTTGTCGTTTATTCTTCGTAAACTTGTTTCGTGTATTTGATATAATTTGATAATGATGAATTTTTGTTTGTATTTAACATATTGCATCTTTATGCAGAGTAGTCAGTAAGTACGTCTGAGTATTGCGGAGGAATTTTTAATTTATTCTGACCAAGAGTTATTCTTCATCGCATTGTGACATTCAGCTGCGGTGTATAACATCTTTTGCAATGTAAACATCAGTGAGCACAGGATCAAGGCACTTTGTTGCCGAATTGGTTGAAGAAGTTTTTTATGAGTCCAGACTGACATAAAGTGGTAAAGGTATTGCTAGTAGAGTATATATCACTGAGCAGATCATCCTTGAAATTTAAATCTTACTAAATGATTCTCTAGGTAACAATTTTAAAATTTATTGTATTCTACAGTGTGCTAGGAAAATAATCGATACAATTAGTAAATCTGTTGATTGTATGCAATACGTACATCCTAACAGTCGATCAAACCAAATAATAGAAAATTTTCAAGAGTTGACTCTGGATTGTGGATGGAAGTATGTATAGAACAAAAACACATAATATTTAATGTAAAAATATGGCAGCATCACATTTAATAGTGATTATTTTTGCTCAAATTCATTTCTACTTTGAAATTTATATTTCACATTAATGCGCTTAATAACTGAATTGCGTTTGTAACACATCAAATATATCTGGTGTTAGTTTATATGTAATTTTACGGAAAGATATTTATTTTTGTCTTGGATACCTTGCATTTAGATACTGTATAGATAATGTGAATAGGATGTGATTCTGTTGAATTCACGGTTCGTTTTTGGTGCTCATAAATTTAGCGCTCTCCGAAACACGTTAATTGTCCTTCGCATAGTTTAATGGAATATTAGATTTTCGTGCTTTAATCGTGAGACTCGAACAATTATGCTCTTCTTCTTTCAATTTTATTGTATTTATTGATTGCGTAATTTGTCGGGCTGATTTTGGTGCTTTAACTGAGGGGGCTTAATTAATGAGTTCTATGTAGATATTATTTTAACTTCATTAGTTTGTGGTATTTCTGTTGTTAATTAGTTTTTTATAGATGTAGAAAACTTAGTTATGAGTCTGGATGATGGGATTAGGTTTCAGGTTAATATACGTGCAACTTGTACATTGGCTGGTTTGCCATTTTTTGCATTGTGTGGGCTGTGGATTTTGTGTATTTTTTGTTTTTAGTTTTCTGAGGATTATTGAGTATGTTATGAAAATTTTAAGTAGGTTGAATAGTTTTGCTTTGTTTTCAGCAATGTCGAAGCTAGGTCTGTAGAAAAGGGTGCAATGCAAATTTGCGTATACGTTATTCAAGTAAACTGGATGTTGGGTTGGCTCTGATCAAGAAAATTTTGTCAAGTTTTATAATAATTCTTTAAATCAAGTTTGCGAGCTTGAGGTAAACACCAATTCTATTGTTTTTAACCAGTCGTCGAACAACATAACAAAACTATTTCAAGCTCGCAAACTTGATTTAAAGAATTATTACCACCACCCGCGCAATCGATTATTGTTTTATTGTATTGCTTATATGTGTATATGTGGCGAAAGCTGCAAACAGTGAATGTTCGTGACTGCATAGAAATTGTGCAGCCGACATTTCCAGTCAAGTTCAATGTATGCGAGACTGCTAGAGGTGAGAGCCGCCTATCTAAATTTGATTTCCATATATATTCAAAGCGGTTTGATCCTCGATAGTCAGTTTGCCGTCGTACTCTGATGATGATCATGGAAGGTCGAAACGCGTCAGTGCGTTGCGGCTGGCGGTAGATTTGTTATGTTGTTCGACGACTGGTTAAAACAATGGGATTGGTGTTTACTTCAAGCTCGCAAACTTGATTTAAAGAATTGTTACTACCACCCGCGCAATCAATTATTGTTTTATTGTATTGCTTATATGTGTATATGTGGCGAAAGCTGCAAACAGTTAATGTTCGTGACTGCATAGAAATTGTGCAGCCGACATTTCCAGTCAAGTTCAATGTATGCGAGACTGCTAGAGGTGAGAGCCGCCTATCTAAATTTGATTTCCATATATATTCAATGCGGTTTGATCCTCGATAGTCAGTTTGCCGTCGTACTCTGATGATGATCATGGAAGGTCGAAACGCGTCAGTGCGTTGCGGCTGGCGGTAGTTTTGTTATGTTGTTCGACGACTGGTTAAAACCAATGGGATTGGTGTTTACTTCAAGCTCGCAAACTTGATTTAAAGAATTGTTACCACCACCCGCGCAATCAATTATTGTTTTATTGTATTGCTTATATGTGTATATGTGGCGAAAGCTGCAAACAGTTAATGTTCGTGACTGCATAGAAATTGTGCAGCCGACATTTCCAGTCAAGTTCAATGTATGCGAGACTGTTAGAGGTGAGAGCCGCCTATCTAAATTTGATTTCCATATATATTCAAAGCGGTTTGATCCTCGCTAGTCAGTTTGCCGTCGTACTCTGATGATGATCATGGAAGGTCGAAACGCGTCAGTGCGTTGCGGCTGGCGGTAGTTTTGTTATGTTGTTCGACGACTGGTTAAAAACAATGGGATTGGTGTTTACTTCAAGCTCGCAAACTTGATTTAAAGAATTGTTACCACCACCCGCGCAATCAATTATTGTTTTATTGTATTGCTTATATGTGTATATGTGGCGAAAGCTGCAAACAGTTAATGTTCGTGACTGCATAGAAATTGTGCAGCCGACATTTCCAGTCAAGTTCAATGTATGCGAGACTGCTAGAGGTGAGAGCCGCCTATCTAAATTTGATTTCCATATATATTCAATGCGGTTTGATCCTCGCTAGTCAGTTTGCCGTCGTACTCTGATGATGATCATGGAAGGTCGAAACGCGTCAGTGCGTTGCGGCTGGCGGTAGTTTTGTTATGTTTTTTGACGACTGGTTAAAAACAATAGGATTGGTGTTTACTTCAATCTCGCAAACTTGATTTAAAGAATTGTTACCACCACCCGCGCAATCAATTATTGTTTTAAAGTTTTATAATAATTTCTTAAGATTGAAGCTTATTAGTAAGGATATAAAGTTTACAATGAAGAATTAGTCTGGTACCGTGCTCAAATTTTGCCTGTAATTTAACTGTATGTCTTATCTGATTATTTGGCTATATTTTCTTGACAAGAAGTTTAAATATGTCTTGTGTGTAGCTTTTCTGAAGAATTTTACTGAAGAAACTGTTCTTGCGTTTATTTGCCTCTAAAAATTGATTATAAATGCAGGATATGACTGTTTTATGTTTTATCGTATGTTGCGATGTATTTTAATTAATTTTTCCTTCTCAAGCGAGAAGTTTTTATTCATTTTTTTCTTTTTTATTATAAAGCGCAAAACTCATAAAAATAAATTTACAGTCCATTGATTTTGTTTTTGAGGAAAATGAGATATCTTTAACAGGGTGACTAAGAATATGAAAATTAGCAACGAGGATAAATATATAAAATAAACGAAATTATATATATATCATAGAAATTTGTAAATTTTAAAATTTCTTTTATAATGAAGACTTAAATAATGTATAGAAATTACTATTAAAGATAAATATCAACGAGAAAACAATTTTAAAAATCCCAACAGGCCGCGCAAATGGATGGAAATAGTTATAAACGAAATCATTTTTGATAATAAATCTTTCATTTGACTGATTGACGAATTAGTTTCACTTACCTCATCTCGCTGTAAGAAATTTATGAAAATTTGCAAATTATCCGCCTAAACAATTTAGACTTATTTTATGAGTTGCCATAAATCACCGCAAAAAAATTGTCTGAGTCATAATCATTACTTATTAGAACATCCATTTATGCCTCGCGTTATGGGTACGAGAGCAGTAAAAATTGCAGTTGAAAAATTTGTAAATAATACACGAGGACATAATAATTCGAACTGCATCAAATCAATCAATAAATTGTATTTATTATATACCAGTTTTAATTCGTTTCAAAAGGCACAAGAATAAAACCACTATTAATTTTAAAATATTGAAATTGAGTTATAAAAAAATATCTCAGACAAATGGAAATAAATGTTGAAGTTTTCTCATTCTAGGTGCGAAAATTTACGATCAAATTAGAAACAAACTGGTGTAACATGTTCAGAAGTTCAAAACTTTTAAAACAATAATACGCGACTCAACGTAACCTCAGAACAATTAACTAATTAAACAATTACATATCATACTGTGAATCTTGGTTATTTAAGTAGTAAATTCTAAAATGTCGAATAAGGCGTCAATCATTTTTTAAATTAATTTTGTTTAAATTGTTCATTGAGAAGAGATAAAAGGGATAACAGAACGAAAAAATATCTCTGATTGAAGTATTTCTACGATAAATTTGTGTATTTAAAAAGTCGCACTTTGGAATACGCTCGCAGACTTCCCAAAGACTCCAATGTACAAATGATAATGTTTCAAAATTGTAATTTAAAAAATTTGTCTAAATTATTGTTAACTCCTATTTAGTAGGTGTAAATTATAGTTAATGAAATCGTTTAATCAAATTGAGAAGGGTGAGCATAAATGAAGTGCAGAACAGAGCCAAATTCATAATTATCTTACGTATTATTGAAGTATAATTCGAAATATTTTTTAATGCTGTAGAAAGTTCAAAATTATTAAGTATAAATGGAAAAAATCTTAAGGCTTTACAACAAAGATATTTTTACTAATTTTAAAAGCATTTAATCATTTAGCTAATATTTAACTCAAGATCTGTATTAAGCTAAAGATTATCGTATTTTACATTTTAAAATTTAGTCGAAAAATTCTCGTGATCAAACGATGGCGTTTAGCATTGAAAAGTGTGCGAAATAACGTTTGCCTTAGTAAAAATAGTCTGCACGTCTTGTTACCTAGCAAGCAATATAAATTTCATTTTGGTGTATTTTTTCAATCAAAATCAAATTATTAAACCTCCTTCTTAAACAATGTTGGTCAATAGTGGCAATTAACTAAATATTTTAACATATTCTTCACAAATACTTCGAGAAAGTAGTGCTAATCACATAATAAAAAAATTATTGTATGGTAGTCCATCATAGAGAAATACTTATACTATTTCATGATTCATTATCTTAGATTCTGACAATTAAATGAATTTTTTCTCCGTTTATTTGCAATAGAATTTGTAAATTAAATTCCCTTTTTTTCGGGTATATTTTCGTGTTTTTCTAAGACACTTGAAACAACCTGATAGAAGAAATTGCTTTTGAAATCTCTCAATTGGTAATCGCTTGAATTTTTAAATATAAATTAGTTTTCTTGTCTACTTTATGCATTAGAGAGAACATTCCTCAATTTTATCATCATTTAAATACCATTATATTGTTCTAACCTGCTTCAAGTCTATGCAGAAAATGTTTAGTTGCAGCAAAATAATACAAATTTTACAAAAAATTTTTATTAACCCGTAATATAAGCCACAATCATTATAAACATTTATCCTTTTTAGTGTTTAAAGCAGAATTTAATAAAATTGTTACAATTAAGACGGCAATTACTCTTTGCAAATTGAACTAAACTAATAGTCTTCTATAAATTTACTAAAGCCTTTTTGTGATTTCCTTGTTTCTAGCTCCGTAGTGCTGTCTTTGAATTTTTAGTCAATATACACATAGTTTGGTTAAAAAAATTAATCTCCGTATTATTTGCCTGTCGTGCTGTCTAGTAAACGATAAATAAGATTTAAATTTTTAGTATTATTTATTAGTCGCATCAAAATTCGCTCAAAATATTTGCGCGACGAATTCCTGCAAAGTTATCTAATGTGCATAATTTTTAAAATTCTGTTTCCTTACTTTTTATCCTGTCATAAACAAATATAACATAAATCGTGCAAAAATTCTCGTTTTGAATGCTGATGTATACTGTAATTTAATGTTATTCGTTAAACAGACGTATGCCAATTAAGTTTCAAGTCTGTAAAATTTATTTTGCTCTTCGAATACGTACCTCCACCTATCTGAGTGAATCAGTCATCGCTTAGTTAATTCTCAACGGAACCGTAATATTTAATTTTTATGCTGAGAATTTAACATAGCATATGAATATCCTTGCTTATATGAGGTTGTTTACTATATACATATTCATATAAACAGCGCAAGGTGATTGAAAGTTTATGGTATTATTTGTCTCAAAAATTGGATTCACAGGAATGTTACATTCGACCGATTTTAGCACAATATCTCGCACTATGCAGTAAGCTTTCCAACCATGTAAGGCAAATGTTACCATTATGTAAATCAGAAGATTCTGAAAGTCCATGCATTGAACGCTTTCACTATCGACATACTAATAGATCTGTACTAACTTTTTCGGCATTAGATTCCGGATATAATCTTTACTGGGATCATTTAAAACATGTTTACCTACTTGAGATAAACTCTGATTACATTTATTAACCAGTCGCCAATAATGAAACATGTAGTGCCTGTCAATTTAGGGAATTTCACATGATGAGCATCACAGCATGATAGCAAGCTGAATAACTAAATGTAAACAACATAAACAATAATATTATATATATATATATATATATATATAGATATATATATATAGATATAGATATTAAGAACTAGCCAAGAATTTGCCAGAAATGCAGCGATCAAGACTCAACCCGGATGACATTTGCTTTGGAGTATCGCAATTATTTACTGCACTACACTTGCCCCGCATTACACGCACTCATCAATTAAACGCCAACTTATATTTTGGCTAGCATTTCTTGTACATGAGACTATTTGACATCTTTTTCATACTCAAGTTCCAACTATTCACTCGCAATCTACCATTATTGAGCATACAAACTTTTTCAGTGTTATTAAAATGAAGGTTTTGGGCAGGATTTAAATAACATATGTAAGGGAATTGGAATCATCCTTAATAATCCTCAATGTATTATGGCTGATTATAATTTCAGCTTCGCAATATCGTTGCAGTTGTAAATAAAACCTCTATGTAGATTTCATAAATTTTAAAACGTTTGCTAAAATTATTACATTGCATAAATTTGGCAAAAGTTTCATGCTGTAGTTCCGTGTACCGTCGTAAAGTCCATCCCCTCCTCAACGTGGTACGACGGTGTCAACCATGTCTCGATGGCCGATCGTACATGGGCTAACGGGGCTATGGCGGTGGTGTCACCAGGGCGTGGTGGATTTCCGACCGGCAATCGGATCTCCTATAAAATACCACATGAGCCCGACGACGGCACCATGACTCGGCGTGTGTTCCCCGCCACAAAAGGGTTCAACAGCCACAGGATTACATGGACTCCTGGACAGTACCCCGTACTTCCGAATGGCGAATGAGCTCTCAACAGCCACCGGCAACCATGCAACTTACTGCTGCCTTGCAGAATGCGCTTGGATGTGCAAAGGCTAGAGGTGCGTCCTCGACCAAAAAGCCGAGTGGTGAGGGGACACCACTTGTACCAAATTCCCAAGAAACTCCATGAAATGTCATGGAGCCGGCTTATCCTCCAAAAGGAGTCAGCCGCAGTAAAGTAAAGTAAAGTAAGTGTAGTTCCGTGCGATTTCTTCTAAAATATGATTATTTTGCAATGCGTGCCTTAATAAAATTCATAGTACTCTTTCTGTATGAAAAATGTTTTTAAATATTAGGTACATCACCTTTCTTTCTCATATTTTTTTCAAATATTTACAAATTAAAATTTCTTTATTTATAAATTGCAAAGCGAAAAATATTTAAAATAGTAAACGTGCAGAAAGTGTGAAATAATGGAGCAACTAATCAATTGTGTGCCTCGCCTCCAGTTTAAACTCAATTTCCAAACGTTTTCTGTTTTAATACATTCGACTGCCATTTTTTATCGATAAAGATTCGCGTATGTCTAAATATTTACTTTTATTTCATATATTAAATTTTTCGTCTGGAGAACATATGTGTGAGATTTCAACGTTATGTTGCGCAATTGCAGACGTGTATTCACCATTTGATTTAAAACAGGCGTTTAAAATGCAATATTCTCTATTCCGAGTAATTAACAGTCTGCTTGATCGGCTTACCTAAGTTGATCGAGAACATGCTCATGTATATTGATGAATACAATTTGATGTCGTCCTTGTTTCTCTTTGATTGCTGGTAAAGGCAAGTGTGTTACCTTAAATAACACTCGCAGTTTAGCTGCATTAAATGTGCGTGTTAATTTTGCTTGAACTTTCTTTTGTTTTAAGCGGGGAACTGCATCCATCATAACTGGGATGTTCAGGTAAACCGCTTTCTTCTCTGGACGAAATAAATTCCTGTTCTTAAAATTTATATCCTAATTTCTGCTAAAAAACTTAAAAGAATCGGCAACCGAATAATTACCTAGTATAAATACCTGACCAATTATGTACATAAATTTGTCAGTATAAACTAATTATTGTATATTTTAGAAAAGGCAATTCATCCAGTAGACTGGTTTTGTCCTTATTTTTAACTGATCACGTACTGTCCAGAATTTTGTGCGGACAGAGCTCGAACCTGGGCACGCCTGCATTGGAATCTGATGCTCTAACCACTGAACCGCCGGTAGTCAACGAATATACTAAAGCAGTTAACGATTTAATGTCTAATGAATATCCCAGGCAAATAATTAAGTCAATAATTAGACGATAAGTCAAGAGAAACATGAAAATTTAAGACCAAAAGTGAAAGCGGCTTACCTGAACGTCTAATTTATAGGGGTTGCAGTTTCTAGTATAGCACCAAAGAAGTTGAAGCGGCATTAACACGCACATTTAATGCAACTAAACTATGAGCGCTATTTAAGGTAACACACTTGCCTTTACCAGTAGTCAAAGAGAAAGAACCGTTGTCGATCAACTTACGTAGGCCGAATGAGAGAACTTTGTAACTTAAACGCGTGTTTTAAATCAAATGATGACTACACGTTTACAATTGCTCAGCACATCATTAAAGTGTCACATGTATGTTCTCCAGATGTAGTATTTAGGATAATTACTAAATGCAACAAAATTTAGGTGGCAACCACATATGAAGCTTTATGGATGAACAAACTGCAGCCGTAAGTGTGCAAGCACTAGATGCATGTTCTGACATTGAGCTTGAACTGGAGGTGATACAAGCACTTGATTCATCGCTACATTATTTCACACTTTCTTCACGTTTAAATTTTCCTATTTTTTTGTCTTTTTCATTTATATATAGGGAGGTTCATTTGAAAATACTTGAGAAGAATATGATAAAGAAACGGTTCTTTCACATGGTAAAACTTCTTTTCCTTGTTGCACATGGAAAGGGTACTATGAAAATATGATTTATTTTTAAAATAATTTTACTGAATCTTTCTGGTATAACTTCTGTCACAACCCTCGAAGTCAACGATTGCCTATCGATATGAACTGATGAAAGAACAACTTGATTGGCTTTACGTAGAGCATAGCACGGCCTAATAGTAGAAAGAGACGACTCGTTAAACATGAACCTGAAACTAACTTCCGATGAAAACTAAGTAGAACCAGGAGAAATTGGCTAACATAAAATAATGTAAAATTATATCTTGCGAATAATTTGTAGGACTAGCAGCAGAAGCACCTCTTTCAAGTTCAATCTTGACCTTCACACATTCTGTCTATTTCGATGCAGGTAAAAGAATGTAATCATTTCGTTACTGGATCCATTACTTTAACTATTAAAAATCGCCTATTATACCGTAATTACCTTTAAATCTGTAGGTTGTTTTATACATAAATCCCATTTTTATGTTTATCCCTGTTGTAGTTGATAACCTTATAACTTTATTTTTATTGATATTTACTCATTAAATTTAATATTTTATAATTAAATGTGAACTGAATTTTACATTACGAAAAACAGTGCTCTGATCTCATTTATAAATTATGATTTAGCCTTGTTTCGATTTTAAATTACTTAAGACAATTCTAAATAATTAGCTATATTTTAAAGATAATAATAAGCTTAAATTGGCGTATTTGGTATTGCTGCTCTAGTTCAAACTGTTTATTTGACATTTGCATTAAGATATTAACAAATAATTCAGTTAGGTTTACGTATAGGTGATTAAATGTGAATGTGCATTTTAACATTAATAGACACATACGCACCTACATGTCATCAAATTAATAAACATGCCTATACAAGGGGTCTCAATGGCTGTATTATTGTTTTGCAGCATTTAGAAAATGGCAAATGTAAGGTTGCAAAATGACACCAAATGTACTAATTAAAAAACATACGGCGAAATCCATGATATTAAACATTTTCAGTTTTCGCTTATAAATACAAAACTTGATTAAATTAAATAATATTTGTCACCGTCTGTGCAGTTAAACTTCTCTGTATGTACTACTCGGCTGACTAAAAATGAGTACAAATCTCAATTTAGATATTTTTGCAATTTTTGCATCAACGAAAGTAAATGTATTTCAACAATTTAACCGTGTCATAAGGTACACGAAAAAAACAAATTTAGGGATGCACTTTTAAATAAATTGAGCAAAAATGGATGCTTTCAGTCTTTTATAGTTTGAAATAAAAACACAAACGATTGGCTGTGTATTTAACAACTTTATGCTGTCAGCCTCTGTGAAAAATGATTGTGTTATTATATTGAAATGCAAAATTATTTCATTTTTATATTGCATAGGTTGCACTTGAACCCGTAAAAGAATATGTTCAAGCCGAATTTGTGGATGACGGTCTTCGCTCTGACTTCTACAAGTCTCCTGCTTCTGTAATGAACGAATTTCTACAGCATTTAGACGTTAAGTAAATAATGTTAAGTTATTTTTGTTTGTTGTATGAACACAAGTCATTTTAATTCTGTCATAAAATTAAAATATTTGTTAAGATTTAGTATTATTAGTCATTTTAATTTATACATGAACCAGATATGAAAGCATGAGTTAATTTTAAAGCAGGAATATAACGCACAGATTAAAAGAATTTAATAATAGCCAGAAATCACCTCAAATATAATATCTGGTATTTCAGATACTCATTTTTTGGAAAGCAAAGGAGACTTAGTTGTATTAAATACATACCCTGTATAACAACAGACGGGAAGCGAGAAAAGGGTAATGCTGAATCACGTCCACATACTCACAAACTTACATGCAATTCACTATAATTAAACGAACATTGATTGCGCGGGCAATGATAACAATTAATTTTAATTAGGCTTGCGATCTTGATATAAACACCTGACCCATTATGTGAATACATTTGTCAGTATGAATGAAGTATTTTATATATATTGGAACTCATCACGTACTGACAAGAATATGCCGCGGACAGTGTTCGAACCCTGCCCGAGGCACTGTACTAGTTTATAGTTAAAGCATGCACGAATTCCTTTGCTTATTTATTTAAGGATTAAGTATATTGCATACAATAACTTCCGCTGTACATAACTCTTTTCCGTTTTTGCTATGATAACTACCCGGAAACTTGCTTGATCTGGAATGTAATTTTTTGTAAACAGTGTGTTCAGCTAAATACTGTTTGTTGCGGAGAACTAATATATATGCAAGTATGTATTAGGTGTTGCAAACCTAGTAACGTTCTACTATATGTCAGCTGTGGTAAGCTAAAATGATCTCAAATTCGATACTTTAAAAAGCAACCAGTCTGACCTACATAGCATATTGAGCAGCTATGGAATTAGTTTAAATAAAAAATGTTGGGCTGTTTTATTGCAAGGAACTTTCCGTCTACATTTTCGTTTGGCAGGTGTTTTGGTGTCTAAACGAACATAAGCTATAGATAAGGTATCTGAAAATCCACCGCTTTTTCAATTCTGCAAGTAAATATTTCCGATGTTGCGTTCTATTGAAAGCGTATACTAGCAGATATCGTCTTTTTGTTTGGTGATGCTTCATTGCTTTCTTTGTCGTCTGTATTTTATGTTTGTTTCAACGAACCTTTCGTATTACTCGTTTTTTAATTTAGTTACTTTGAGCATCATCAATACATGGTAGTAAAGTTTCGCACTCTAAATTGCGCTAATTATAATGGTCCATGTTGTTGAAATCATTAAGTGTGTCAGTTGTTTCTGCATCTGCATTCATTTTTATGAAAATGTCATCAATATATATTAGGTATGCATGTATGTATTAGGTGTTGCGAACCTAGTAACAAATTAGTTCAGTTGTAAATATAAGGATACACCAAAGACAGCATGATCGGAAAGTATAATCTCGTGCACATTCGTTTCGTGCTTACTGGCGACTCATCAGTGGAAGCCGGTATTTCGCTCATTACCCACTATATATTTGTGTGAGGAATATGGGAAAATAGGACGGTACAATCTCCGAACTGAAGTGGTACCTGGTACTACCAATGTGGTTGTCGAGTAGGTATTGAACTTATTTGTTACTAGGTTCACAACACCTAATACATACTTGCATATATATTATAGCTCCGCAACAAACAGTATTTAACCATTATATATTGAATTCAATGATGCCATGCTTACCGCGTAATGTGATAAATGATATCGATCAACGCCAGAGCGTATGGATTTACTGGAGTAACAGGTGTTCATAAATAGTTCTAATTCTCAATGTCGGTGAACTATAGCATACCTTGATATACATCATGTTGGTGCCATGTCCCGATTCGGAAACCATAGTGTTAGTACCATGTACCTTTTCGGTACTTTAATGTTAGTATCGGTTACTAACACAATAGTCATAGTGTTAGTATCATTTACAGACTCGGTATTTTAGGAGATGGTCCTGTCCTATTATCTCAGAATTCTTCACCCACATATATAGTGGGTAAAGAGCGTAATACCGGCTTCTATTGATGAGTCGCCAGTAAGCACGAATCGAATGTGCACGAGATTATACATTCCGTTCATGCTGTCTTTGGTGTATTCTTCTATTCACAACTGAACTAATTTGTTACTAGGTTTGCAACACCTAATACATCATTGTATATATATTAGTTCTCCGCAACAAACATTATCTAAGCGACATGATTGGCGCAGAAGATAGTGTCCCAGACTCGAAAGAATAGATGCCCGGTTTGAATCTCGTCTGCGGTAAATCATGGCGGTACTTCATGAGTTCTCAATAAGGATAAAATTGATCTGCTTGGTAAATTGTCTTTTCAACATGATATTATGTTTAGTTTATTTCTTAAAATGTATATATATATATGTATATATATATGTATATATATATATATATATATAAATTCAAAATAAATATAATTTCCCCAAGTGGCATTGTGTCTGTTTTTTTATAATAGCAGATCGGGGATGACTTGTCAGGATTCCAAATATGTTTCATCTAAAGGAAAGGCTAGGCACAAAACTTAAATTGGTGTTTGGCCTTGAAATGCGTGCATAAGCGTTGTGGAAAGCACAGTAGATATAATCTATGACTGCAAAGCACAGATACCCATGTTCATGTTCCATCCACGGCATATTCTGGATAGTACTTGAAGAGTTCTCAATAAGGACGAAACCGGTCTATTGGATACATTTTCTTTGCTAGAAAATGCAATGTTTAGTTTATACTCCCAAAAAAGTATATATATATATATAGATTTTTATATGTAGATGTGTATATATATGTGCATGTGCATATATACGCATATATAATAAAGAACCAAAGTGTGCATAAAATAGCATATATGTATAATCGTCATTTCTACCCGTATATTCAACAAAAATAATATGGATTCGTTTGAACTTCTTAATCAATTATAATTTTTCATTCTTCTTACTATTCTACTAAATCAAGGAATAGAGGCAGGATGTAAAATAGCCAGTCACCTCTGTCTAGGCCATGTCTATTTTTTTAACGTCACGACGAATATTTTCCTTGTTTTGTTAAACTTTATTGTGTTTTATTTTACTTATTTGGAATGGGCTTATAAATACCGGATTACTAAACATTTGTGAAGTATCTTCAAATTTCGATGATATCTTTCTGATGTTTTGTTGTAGTACAGATAGACGCATAATTAATTATCATTTTCAATTTGTTGTAAACGGAAGATTGATATATTATTTTTTTTAAATTTAGTAATTCATAAAGAAAATACTTGGCTTATATTTTGTGCCAATTTGTATCTTCTACGTAGGGCCATTATGCGCGTTTCTACATATCTTGTTGGTAGTTTATTCTGTCAAAAAATAAAATCACCTTCCTTTGATCAATAATTATTATTGACGTGAAATAAGTCATTCAAGGACTATGTGACCGAAGCAAAAGTTATATAATTATTCTTCTATCCCAAGAAATGTTTAAACTAAGTGTCAGCGTCTACAGAGACATGGACAGAGTTAAACTTCAGGATTGATGACCGGCTCTTGGGACAAATCATTTATAAGATAAAAGAGCCCAATTTTGCAGTTCAACTAAAATCACTAACACTACAATGGTGACCGAACGAGGGAAGACATGGTTCATAATTCCTGACGGAACTTTGAATTATGGTATCAGATAAGCGTTCACTAAATGAATGCTCTGATTAGCCCAATTGATGATATGCAATTTCAGAGTGCTGAAATCGAAAATCTATAATACATACTATGTGAATCGTCTGCATCTGTTTTTTCACATATGGAATAGAATACAAGTGTGTGATGCGTAGTCACATCGCTGCTAACTTGAAGTCGATGTGTTCACAAAAACCCGTTCTTCTTTGAAATCGTCATTTAAAACGGGGAAGCAAATCAAGCCTGGCAGTTTTCAATCAACATATTTGACTAAAAAGCAAATAACCTGCAAATCACAAATTTTAGACGGCAGAAGAACGCAAAGTTCCATCCGAAACACCTGTTTTATTGATGCTCCGGAGTACGGTATTAGTAACCTGGGCGATGTGCATAAATAATTATTAATCCAGATGGAAACTGATCAGCTTCAGGCACGGATGTTAGCCATTTCCTAGTTCTAGTTGCATCCGACAGCGTATTAGCCTCCTCTGCTGAATTGAAGGATGTGTACCAGCGGAGCTAAGCACAACACTGACTATCATGTTTAATAAGTGCTGAATAAGAGGCTTTATATATTTTACTTTTAAACTGTAGAAGTAATTAAATAAAAATGTCAAACGTAGATACATTGTCAATTTAAAGCTATTATATTAAAACATTATGCTCATTTTAAATAGTATTTTGGATAGTATAATATAGTCCAAAAAGGAATTCCGCTATTGTTGGCCAATGAATATTTCATGAAGTATTATGTTCAAGGACAATTGAAACCACTGCAAATGATTAATACTTACTCTATTGCATTAAAAAAGCATTGTAGACAAACTTTAACTTATCTTGTATTATGAAGACTTAGGCAGCACAAACATAGGTACTCAGCAGAAATATGAAGAAAACAAAACTTCTAGATGAAAGGAATGTAATAGTCTAAATCTGCCGTTGAACACGAGTCGTTGAACATTTTATGAATCTACTCTTCTAGCGTGATGCGGCAAAAATACAAAAATTTGTAAAATATTCGAATGTCTAGCAACCCTGGCTGGAATTCATTAATATTGCTCTAAATATTCATCTCTGAGAACGCATAGATAGAAATGACAAGCTTACTGTAAAAGTTTGAGATGTTAGGTAATGTGTCTAACAGTTTTTATTTCTTCATAAGTGTATTATGAAAAATGTCTATTATCTAAAATCGTTTGATCTATTAAAACGTTTTAGGCGAATTAAAGCTACTAGCATAGGGAAATCGAAGACTAATTACTATATACATATTAAACGTTTATTTGGAAATTAAAAAGAATTTACTGGTTTATTTGGACACGTAATCGTTGTACATGTCCTAAGCATATTTTTTTAACTACAACAAACACAGTAGTCATAAATTTGTAAAGGAAATTTTGCTGCTGTGGAATTTCAACTTATTTTTTATGGTTATTTCGAAGATTATTAAAATTATTGCACTATTCATGCAAAGAAGAAAATTAAGCTTTCGATTAGGAATTTATAATAAAGCAGTGTTTGTGCTCAGAATTATCGTTTCACCATTACGGTTGTACACGAAAATCAAAGCATAATAGAATAATTAATATGAAACTATTTGAGGACCAATTAACGAACTATCAATATGTCTTGGAATATCGGTTTCTGCATTTACGAGAGCTCCTCAACTGAGTTACTTCGGAAATAATAATCCAGATGATTTTTGTGTGTGTTGTTTTATTGTAGTTTGTGTTATCACTTGTGTGACTATTCAACAAACTCTGGGAATGACGGCCAGATCGAGCGGTCGCATCATCAGAACAACGCCGAGAAACATTAAAAATATTAGAATAAAATAAATTTAGCATCCAAATAAACTGCGCTGCTGAAAGATGCTTTATCATTCAAAGAAGAATTAAAATGTTATACTATACATTGATTTTGTGTGTGTGGAACGTAACTCCATAGTTAAATTTCTTATGATTCCCCCTTTAAGTATGAATTCATAATATATTGAAGGCATACTTTTATTTGAATAATTATTAATCAAACGTGTATGGTGAGCATAATAACAAGTTAGTCATATAAACAATAAGCATTGTAAGTGTTAGTAAGTATGACACGATTAGTGTCAAGAGAATGATGCAATAATTAGCCATAAGCACGCCATATAAGTCATAATAAGATGACGTTAGTCATTAACAGGGAGCGTAAAAGCAGTGTAGTAATATTTTAATAAAAAGCCCAGATAATTTATTAATTCAATGATGCTATAACAACGAACAATGAATAATGACTATTGCACATTAATTTAATAATACGGAGTATTCACGAATAAACAACATTATTACCATCAGAATGATTATTACAAATATGAAATACTTACTTTACTTTACTGCGGCTGACTCCTTTTGGAGGATAAGCCGGATCCATGACATTTCATGGAGTTTCTTGGGAATTTGGTACAAGTGGTGTCACCTCACCACTCGGCTTTTTGATCGAGGACGCACCTCTAGCCTTTGCACATCCAAGCGCAGTCTGCAAGGCAGTCGTAAGTTGCATGGTTGCCGGTGGCTGGTGAGAGCTCATTCGCCATTCGGAAGTACGGGGTACTGTCCAGGAGTCCATGTAATCCTGTGGCTGTTGAACCCTTTTGTGGCGGGGAACACACGCCGAGTCATGGTGCCGTCGTCGGGCTCATGTGGTATTTTATAGGAGATCCGATTGCCGGTCGGAAATCCACCACGCCCTGGTGACACCACCGCCATAGCCCCGTTAACCCATGTACGATCGGCCATCGAGACATGGTTGACACCGTCGTACCACGTTGAGGAGGGGATGGAAGTATAATAAAATCCAATTAAAATGACTAATACCCGTTCATTAAATTCTATCTGGACATGATGGCACGTTCCAAAACAACATGTTGCGGAACGTCGTTTTACTTTGTCTAAAAAATGTTTTAAAATTGTACCAAGTACTTTCAAATTTTAAAAATGGCCATACTATATTAGATCGACGATAATTATGAAATGATCAATAACTCAAAAAGAAAAACTATAAAACTGGTAAGGGCAGTGCTACAGTTACCACTATATAATTCGAAATCAAATATTAAAATAGTTTTCTTACGGAGGACCGAGGATATATGTATATATATAGGGATTGAGAGTTTACCAATATTTCACATTGTTGGTTGTTACGTGTACGAATTTTATTTTCTCGAGTGTTGTCTTTCGTTTCACCTTTATCCCCAATTTCATTCTGTCCACTTGGTAACAGCGCAGAGTAGGCGGATAGCAGTGATGAATAATAATATTATTTGCAATTTCCGTCGCTTTTAACAATGTTTATGATACCGTATTTGCAGATGTTTTTTTTTCTTTAGTTTGTTGCCAATCCGATCGCATGTTTTTTTAGTAAGTTCGAAGAGGTTTTTGGCTTTGACTGGATGCTAGTAAATTGTTGTTAAGTTTTTTGTTTCTTGGCCAGTCGATTAGAATATCATGTAAATGAGACCTATTATTGTTTAGGCCAGGTGTTTGTTGTTTTATATAAAGCGTTTCATAAAAATAATAATTTTTCTGATTTATATTTTTCTGATATATATATATATATTCATATATATGTATATATATATATACATTTATTTCCATATGTAGATACTACAGGATCAAAAAAGATTTAAAAATTTTCTAATTTTTTTACTTAGGAAGTGTACAATGAGATTTATGAAAGCTCGCATTTCACGTAAATAAAAGAATGATTTTTTATTAAACGAAGTTTGAAGACTGGTTTTTATATTTTTAGTAAATTTAATTCGAAAATCAGGGCTAATTTATTTAGCTGAGATCAGAAAAATACTAATAACAAAAAAATTTTGCCTACATGATTTTTCGCAGAAAGACTATCAAAAAATTAATAGCTCGGTTGAAACACGCCTAGTAAAATAAGTAATAAGCATCACAAAGAATGCATCGTTCAAAATCGTTTTCACTTAGATAAAGTTGTTTTAGATTTGTCCTCATTACTGCGTATAGCACCTATACGGACAAAAAAAATAAGTATTTTCTCCGCGTAAATTAAACTAAACTTCACAGTTTTCTTAATAACTCTTAACCTAAATAAATGTAACTGAATATTTTTTTTAATACACTCGTCGTAAAACCGTTCATGCTTCAGTGGAGACGGAATTCCCTGTTTAAATGAATACTACATCCACGATCAGTTAAATATGCCAATGACTATATACAAACACGTTTTTCGTACGCCCCACAAATAATTTCGTTACATTTTGGGTATAGTTAGAAAACGGTTTGCACTAACTGTTCACAAGTCATTATAATACACTTAATCGAACTTAACAGTTTTGAGTCATCATTTGTGATAACACATTGATTTTTAAATTGATGATTCTCAATGTTTCTAAGAGGTCATGCATGATTAATTTCATGCTCCAATATTTATTGCGCGTAAAGCGAAATAAAAGATTTTCAAGTGTGCACTGCTGTATCTACACTAAAGCATGTTGCACCACTTCAGTAAATCTCTTCTTAATCTTCTCAGCACTAATTCTTTTCGGTGTTTAAAAATCAATATACCATGCTTTGAATGGCGCCACACCTAAGAAGATGGCTAGTAATATTTTCTTGATTTTTCTTCGTAAGATATACTTAAAAGCACTTTTTTAGTATGTCCACTTGGTTTTAGCTTTAAAAGACAAAATATGTTGCGCGATAATGCATTGCACAATTACTGGATCCTTGTTATGCTGAAGGAAAATTTCGCTATTCATTAATACGTATCTCTTTCAATCAACAGCTCATCCCAATAAATACTGAAAATTAATTTAACGAGAGTCGAATTGTGTTTAAGAGACTCTGTTTATGTTCATGACTGATTGATCTCCCAATGCCTACTGACGATTTATTAAATAGTCGCATAGAATTTCTTTTCTCCATTTGAGTAACACTAAAGTGACTGAATGTCCATTTACCTTTGCACGCGTAAGAGGAAATATTAGTGTTATGCGTGTGTATGCAGCCTATCAACATACTGCATCGATGTTATCATTATTTTGAAGTTCATTATTGATTTTATTGCCATGTTAAATAACAATTAAATGTTATGTCTATGATTAGGAAAAGGGCCAAGTAATATGTATTATTTACAACTATAGTAAAACCATAACGGAACAAATTATCTTATAAATATATATATATATATATATATATATATATATATATATATGAGTAAATAACCAGCTTATTTAAAATATGAAGGAAAAATGCAAATAAGGCATACAAGAAACTAATTTTAGAAGGAAACGGGAGTATTAATTTAAAAGTTCGGTAACAAGTTTTGCATCATAGAGAAGCATTAAATACCAAAATGTAACATGAAATTCAGGGTGAACATGTAAAAGATAGTATTGTAAATAATCTTAAAATTTGCTATCAAGGTGTAAATTAAGAAAGTCACGTGTCTTCATTCACTGTACTTGATCTTTTGTTGGTGGCAGTTTGTGTTTCTGTTTCGTGTAGCCGTCGCTCCCTATCGTTAATTTGTGCTACATTCCAAGTAGAGTCTATCAATTTCTATTGGCATTTAATTGATCATTTCATTTCTCAAATTAATTTCAATCTCGTTGTTCTGTTACGACTGCATATTGATGCAGGTCTACCGTCATTCCAAATAAATGTGTGTCCAGTCTCTACTGAATGACTTGCAATATCATATCTATTAACAAGTTCATAGCTATACGCATTTCAATGATCCTCTTTTTCTAACTTAATTAGTCGCATAGTATCAACCATACAAATGAAGTACACTATTTGCATTTGATTCTGTACACTTGGTGTGTCTAAGGGTTATATTTGGCCCCTTCGACCGTAATGCAACTTATTTGACATACCTGTCTCATTCAGAGTTTGGTATGATCATAACCTTACGATAATCATTGGTTCTAAAAAAATATTTCATGACAGGGAATAGATTAATTAACTTTTTTTCTTGTGGTGCGACATAAGGTGTTGGCATCTACTGTCTATCTGATTATTCCAAAAATACATTATAATTATATACGATTTGTGGCGAAATGTGAAAACTGATATCAATCAAGGCCAGTGTGTATGGATTTTCTTGAGTAACATGTATATAGATGCAGGTGTAATTCTCTATTTGGATGAAATTTAACATAACTTGAAATCCAGTTTACTGTTTCCACATACCAACATGACAACGTTATTGTTGGTACACTTCATAGGCTCAGTATATGAAGTTATCCCAACTCGTATAGAATATTCTACCGTCCAATTGTTGCACATTTTTCGACCAAATATATAGTAAATATAGGGCGTAGTGCCGGCTCCTTCTAAAAAGTCGCCAGTAAGCACAAAACGCAACTGTACATGAGATTCTACATTTCGTTCATGCTGAGTATGGTCTATCCTTCTGGTCCTATTTGAACTCTTTCCTTATTAGGTACGCAACACTTAATACACTATAACGCGAAATTATGTTTGATAGGATGTTTACCATTTAACAAGTATTTCTTCCGTGGGTGGTAATAACAATACTTTACATCAAGTTTGCTAACTTGATTAAAATAATTGTTATCACCACCCGCTCATTACATTTTTGTTAGATTTTATACTTTATTTATGTAGCAAAGATTTTAAAGAGTTGATCTTCGTGACAGCAGAGAAGTCATATAGCCGATATTTTTTGTCAAATTTCTTCTATGCGAGCCTGCTAGATGTAAGAGCCATATATCTGATTTTCTATAATTCATATATGTATAGCCGTTTGACCTTCGATAGTCCGTTTGTTGTCGTGCTTTAATGATGATCATGAAAGGTCAAAATGCGTCAGTACATCTGAATGACGGTATTTTTGTAATCTTTTTAAATTGGTATTCATGTCCAGTTCGAAATTTGATTAAAATCAGGAAGAGTTTTTTTACAATTTTGCGCTTTTAGTAACTTTACTTTGGATTTATTCCAAAATATTGCAGTTCTTGAGACTTCCTGTATTAGGTACATTTATACTCAATTTTTCTCCCAATGCAATATACTGTGTTCGTTCGAAGATTTAGGCACAATTTAACAGGGCATGAGTTTTGTGATATATCATGCACGATTAGCAAACACTGAAGCAAATGCGAAAACATTCCTTTCGAAGCAAAATCACGCAAACTTAAAAGCGTTATTTAAACCGGTTAACGCTTGTTTTAAAATATTGTTTTCACTGACATCCGTCTCGACAGCACTTAATTTAAAATTTCTCTTATGTTTGCTAATTCTATGTCTTATTTTTCTTATGCAATTATGTATTAGGTGTTGCGCACCTAGTAACAAATTAGTTCAATTATGACCAGAAGGATAAACCAAAGACAGCATGAAAGAAAAGTATAATCTCGTGCACATTCGTTTCGTGCTTACTGGCGACTCATCAGTAGGAGCCGGTATTACGCCCTTTACCCACTATATATTTGTGTGAGGAATGCGGGAAAATAGGACGGTACAATCTCCTAGACTAATGTGTAAACCTGCAGAAGTGAAGCTAACATCATATAAAGTCTCGACAATGCGACTTCGACGCTAACTCACTCTATATAATATATATACCGAGTCTGTAAAGGATACCAACACTATGGCTATTGTTTCAGTATCCGATACCAACATTATAGTACCAAAGAGGTACATGGTACTAACACTACGGTTGCCGAGTCAGTACATTGTAGCAACGCGATGGATTTAAATGCATGCTATAGTTAACAAAAATTGAGAATTACAACTATTTCTGAATACCTGTTACTCCAGTAAATCCATACATTCTGGCCTTGATCGATATCAGTTATCACATTTCGCGGTAATCATGGCATCATTTTAATTAAATATATAACAGTTAGATACTGTTTTTAGCGGAGAACCATAATTTTGGTATCGCGTACTGACACAATAGCCATTTTGTTGCTACCGTTTACAGACTCGCTATATATAATATATAGAATGAGTTAGCGTCGAAGTCGCATTTCCGAGACTTTATATGATGTTAGCTTCACTTCTGCAGGTTTACACATTCGTCTAGGAGATTGTACCGTCCTATTTTCCCACATTCCTCACCCAAATATATAGTGGGTAAAGGGTGTAATACCGGCTCCTACTAATGAGTCGCCAGTAAGCACGAAATGAATTTGCATGAGATTATACTTTCCGTTCATGCTTTCTTTGATTTATCCTCCTGGTCACAACTGAACTAATTTGTTACTAGGTGCGCAACACCTAATACACTATTGCATATATATTAGTTCTCAACAAAAAACATTATATAACTGTTATTTGTCTTATGTGTGATGCGCATAAATTTATGAATTAGAACTATGCTTTTGCTCAAACCATTTTGACAAAGGGAAGAATTTTTTGGGCGTAGTTTCGGCAGTTACGGTGTTTTATATGAATTATGCCTATTTAACAGATTTTAAACTTTATATATAAACGGGTAACTGATTGTAAGTGTGCGTGTGTGTACGCGCGTTTCCCAGTATGCATGCTTCCAGCTTTCTGTTTGTTTTTTTCCAGTCGAGTTGAGTTTTGGCGAAAATAAAATGGCCTTTCTAACCGTGCTGTCTAAATTTGCTTTATATAATATATGTACTCCCACATATTATTTATTTCTTGTTTAAAATTTTATATTATGTACATAGCCATGGTCTTCTGCAAGATCACTATTTCAGTTTCTGCATAACCAAACCAAAACACTATTACATTCAGTCTTAACATCTTGCTGGTTGATCTATTGAACGTTTATTATCACCGCTGTTTCAGTTGAATAGTACTAATTTTATTAATAGGCATCTGTAGACACATTTGATGTACAGTGCTAAATAACGTCATAGACAGAAGGCGACGTTTGGAAGCGTATTGTTTCAATTCTCTTCGCCATGTTAACTTGACTAGTGACATCATAGTCCTACTCGACAATTTGTTGTTACCTGCATTCAAAAATTAATATTTATGTATATTGGCTATTATTTCCTGTGCCTATTACTATTTTCTACATGCGAGCTATCACGTTGTATATCAATCACATATTATCATTTTCGAAACGTACATTACTTGGGCTTAAAGATATTAGCTGTCATTCTTGCTTTTAACCTTGCTCAACATTTTTGATTATTTTATATGATGTAAATGCCTCTTCTAGTTATTAAACTTCAATCACCGTGACTTTATTTCTTCATTAGTTTATCTTGTAGTAGTTAGACTACATTATTTTACTTTCATATATGCATGAACGTCAGATTGTGTCCTTTTTATTTTCACTTTTTGCATGACTTTTATCCGTTTCAATTCTGTAGTTTACAAAATTGAATGTCCTTTTCAGACAATTTTTAAGTATTACCCATTTTACTATTAATTTTAGTGATTTATTTCCAATTTAATGCCACATCCAACTTTTATCATTGTCAAGTTTATTATTCACATATTATTTGTACATGCGGCTATCACATTGTATATCAATTAAATGTTATTATAATTTTCGAATCGTAAATTACCCGGGCTTACAGATATTAGCTGTCATTCTTGGTATTAACTACGCTCAACCTTTTTTATTATTTTATATGATTTAAATACCTCTGCTAGATAGTCAACTTCAATCACCGTGCATTTATTTCTTCAGTAGATTATCTTGTAGTAGTTATACTATATTATGTTACTTTCGACAAAGACTGTAGTTTAGCTCCTTCTATACGAGCGAAGGCAAGTCATATATACATCAACGTAAGTGTGTGCCCTTATTTATTTCCACGTTACGCATGACTTTTATCCATATCAATTCTGTAGTTTAAGAAATTGAATGTTCTTTTCAGAACATTTATCGAGTATTACCAATTTCACTATTAATTTTCGTGATATATCTTCAATTAAATGTCACGTCCAACTTTTATCATTTTAAAGTATGATACTCATATATTATTTGCTTAAGAATAACAAATTCGGTTACTTATTTGGTTATATTGTTTGCTTGGCATGCAAAGATTTCGTTAAACACCCTAATTAGTGACGTAGCTGCATGCCTAGATATGCATGTAAATGTCATGGCCCAATGGAAGTAGTCATTATATAGCTAGTTTAAGAATGATACATTTCAATTTGGCACACAAAAGCAACTTTTTTGTTTGACTTAAGTCATGAGTCCATTCTAAGATCATAATTAGTAACTTTATAATAATTTGCTGCCATATTGACCTTATTTTACATCACTTGTGCCTGCCAGGCAACAAGGCAATGTGTTTATGGGCTATTCATTTAAGAAAGGCTGTCTTAATTTTAAGATTTCTTAATTAGATACATTTGGAATCTTAAATAAGGAATCCTCCATAAAATATATTTAAATGAAAAGATTGAATATGGGCTAATTAGGATATGCCAGACATTGTGATTTGAATTTTAAATAAGTTGTAGATATTGTGTCGGCATGAATATACTTCACAATTGACTGATCAGGAAAATTAATGAAAATATCTTGTTTTGTCTTGCGTGTCTTCTTTTAATTGAACTTTATGTAAAAATCAATCCATCTGCTAGACCGGTTTTATCCTTATCAAAAGCCTTCATAGGTAGTTAAACAAAATTTTGTGGGACTCGAACCAGTGATGCAATACTTATAAGTCAATTTCTTTAACATTTTGTTCCAACAAACAATAAGTTTTGTTGTCATTCATAACTCCATAACTGACTGAATCCATGCCTAAACTAGTAAGCAAAAAAATAGACGTATTAATTTATGTTTTACAAAACCTAAATTATGATTATTTACATTTGGTTTTTTTTGTAGGCTAATATAGTTAACATTTAATTAGTAAAATCTTTGTAGTTTGTTCGTGTTAAAATTCAGTCAGCAGTCAATAAACCTGATTAGATGAAAACAAAAGTTTTTTTAAATTGCTCAAACGTCCAAGATCCTACATCACCATATATGTTTCTTCCGTTAAATCCGTCAGATCAGAGTCTCCAAGCTGTGCCATTTACCACTGATGAGCTGCTCAACAAAGACAAAACTATGATAGACTTTATGAGCGTTCTACCTAGTTAGGATAATTTGAATCATTGATTATTTGCACTATAGCATTAGCCATTCAGTTAAAATAGCCTTGAATTTACTGCCATAGACGCAATTAATTTCAAATGAAAGGCTCTAGCTTTCAATCTAGATAAAAACTTATAACAATATGTTGTTCAAAAATGTATATAAAGTATTTTGAAGAAAAACCTATGCCAAATATATTTCATTTATACTTTAAATAGGTTTGCTAATTTGTTTTCTAATAGTTCTCTTTCTATACTCCCTAGCAGGCATTTTAAATATAAAGGCTAAATGACTTCATGAAACGTGATTTATTTACTTATTTTTTCTGGGTATTAATACACGATATCGGAAATTTTCAATCGGCAGATATAATTTTGCTTAATAAAAACTCTTAAAATGCTTCCATGATAGTTGCTGAAACGAGTTAATTTTGTCATTAAAATAATTTGATATTTTTTTAGTAACGAGTACAACATATAAGGAGAATTGCTTAGAAGACGGAGAGTAATAATTTATCAATCAAAATGGGCAAAAGATATTCATTAGATGAAGTGTTGCTTACATATTTTGGTCTTTGATACTTTATACAAACTGGTTTATTTTTAAATGCCCTCACAAATTTTTGTTATATTTAGTTGAACATCTTTTCAAATTACCATCATATACATTCCAATTCTATGTGAAATATTCTTTTTTGTCGCCGAATTTTGAACTGATTTTATATATTAAATTCAATAATTTATCCATACGAACAAGAAAACAGCTATGAAAAAACAATTGAACAATATTCATAGTGACGACTGAACGGAATTAAAATCTTAGCTCGCGTTAAACTAGTTAAAATATATTTAATGCATATAATGTTTAGGGCCATGTGGCGAAAGGTACAAAATAATAAATCGAATAAACTTGTGTTAAGAAGCATATTCCCTGTTTAGTTTTCTCTTGTTTTTTGTCAATCTGTTTCAAATTCCAAAGTTAGTCTTACTAAATCTGACGATGGATGAAATGTAGTATCAGCAATATTATTCAACTAAATTATGCATAAAACGACAGCTGTCTCTAAATTCCATAAAACTTGTCGGAATAAATTTTACAAACATCAAATTGAATATCTTAAGTAGATATTTAAAATTAAAAGCTGAAACAATCTTTTTGTGACACACATAGAAGATGCATTAATTAATCTTTATTTTAAATTGCGTCTACCTCTCGTATAAATATTTTGAGCTGCTAATTATAGTACTCAACTTAAGAAAAACTGGCATTTTGTATTCACAAGGCAGCTGAAATGTACCATGTGAGCGATAAACCGATTGACACTTAATGGCTTTTATGTCGTGCCACTTTTGTCAACATGTGACTGTTTATTATTTAAACTTTTGCGTCGTACCTTTAACACATTTGTTATTAAAACCACTGAAATTATGCCGCTCAATCTTGCAGATATCAGGTAACACTTTTACTATATCGGGACGCAAAAATCAATATATCTTGGGTTGTTATATTGTAATTAATGCACTATAAGGTCTTAATTTTTGTCTATGATGTTAGATTGTTTTTGGTTATTTAAATTTAAACCGCTAAATTAGCGGTTTCCGTCAACAAATATACAGAAGTTTCTTTTTGGGTAAATAACCCAAAGGAGCAGAGTTTGAAAGGAAGAACGTCTGCTAGACACTTGTTTCCTTTTTGGTGCGGCTCCCATTTTATGTGCCATGATTAGTTTTATTTCGCGACGTTTCACTAGTACGAGACTAAATTTTAGTCAAGCGACTATAGTAATGTTCAAACTATTGGCAACGCCATGTTCGAGTAGATGAAAAGTATATCAAACGATGATTTACTAAACTCCCAACAGCAACATTTGAACACCTTCAGTTAAATTCCTCGTATATCTATATTCTCTAAATTTTTCTTACATCAAAATGATGCTAACAGCATTCAAGGAATACTTCAGTGATGGTTAATCGCACATATATAGTTCTGAATTCAGCTACTTAGTTGAATTTTATGATATCCGTATTGGAAGGAATTGTTTTCCTCAATAAGCAGTTCAAAATATTTCTTTTATTAGTAAAGAAAATCCGGCATTATTTCTAAAAGAAGATTTGCTGATGGTTGAATTGAAAAGTTTAAAAAATGTTCAAGAGTTTATTTTATGCTCAACGTTTGATATTATATACTTGGTCGTAACTTACTAAATCCTAACACATATTATTCAACCTAGCGTCTTGTTAGACCATGGAATTCCAATTTAGATGATGATCAATTTATATATTTTTCCATACTAATATTTAAGTTGATCAACCAAATTCTCATCGTAACTAACAACTTCGACACCTTGCTTATTAATATTCATTTTGTACCATTATCATTATTATTATTAATTAAAGCAGCAAAACAACTGTGATGGACATTGTTTTTAGTGATCTCAATATAATAATCTGCTATATTATAAAAAAACGCAATAAAATTACTAAAAAAGAAAAATTATATTTTGGGACGAAATGTACCGTTTTGAATTTCATTTGTTATAAATAATATGCATTTAAATTATTTTCTTTTATTTTAGGTATGGAGGGCCCGTGGCGTATTTAAAGCACATTGGCATAACATCGGCTGATCTAATACAGCTTCGTAGAAATGTATTTGAGTAAATAAAAGACAGAAACGATTTACTTCCTATTAAGGTGTAGTATTTTGCACCATCCTTTTAGCAGATAAAGTTGTGTTTACTTTTATTTTTACACAAACAGAAATGCACAACACGTTTAAACAGAAACTGAAGAATTTTACAGCACAAATATAATTTTTAATTTGACTTATGATGCTTATATCTATGCTTATACAGATTGTTATGTGTTTCACGCATATTAAACAAAATTTATAACGTTTATAGTTTACTTTGATTAGTTTTATTTGCAAATGAGTATTATATATATACAATGAGATTATTTTACAAAGAAAACACCCACGACTAATTTATTTGTGCCTCGTTGATGTAAGTTCTAATAATACACAAATTATGCACCAAGAGTTGACTACTGTTTTATTTCAAATCTCTTTGAAAAACTTCATCTTTATTTGTTTTCTAAATTGAACAACTTCTCACATACAAAATAATGCTTTGACGTATAGGAGTGTTTCAAAATTTCTTCATTTTTATTCCAGCAAAGTACCAGATTGTTCGTTTCATACACACTCTCAGCTTCAGTGAAACAATCTAAATTTCAACTTACCTAAAAAATTAATATAATTAACATGTGAAACGAATTTATTATGTGCCGCGTGATTGCAAAGATTTAGGTGTGTCCAACCGCGCAGTGAAATGACACTTGTGCGGAATAACTGTAAATTTACGTCTCAGCAGTCAGATGGTTCGAACACAATTATTTGAATGCAAGGTTAGATTGTTTGGGATATTTTCTGACCGCAGAAAGCTTACTCTCATTTTTGCCCCTTGGCAGGCAATAGGCTGGTTGTAGTCTTCTTAAATGATTAATAATTCCGATAGTTTTCCTCTAGACGCTTTCAAAACATTTGACCATAAATGAAACTTCGCCTATAGAATCAGTTTTAACTGCATGCACAATGAATTGACGGAGGGTTATGAAATTTCGTCTAAACGTCGAGCAAACAGCGAATCAAACACTCGGTTGACAGTTTACCGATCAGAGCTAAACGAATAAGGTTAACGTTATGTCGGCCAACCATGCCAATGAACTAGAATTTTTTAACAAATAAAACCGAGAATTCGATGAAAGCGTAAATGTATAGAATGTTATTTGAGGAAAGCTTAAAAATAGATAGCAAAACGCAGGTGTTATACGAATTTTCATAATATTTGGCTTATTTTCTATTATTATGGCGATTTTGAAAGCTACTTTTCATATTTATCTTGATTAACGACGTTTTTTGGAATAAAAGTAACAGACATTGTGATGCGAAATAGTTCTCATGCGTATTATAACATCAGTTACATCAGCAATATAATCTTCACAAATATAATTAATATAAATTCTGTTAGTAATTTTATCACCATATGTTATGTTGCCACATAAGTGATTGAAGTATCACATTCCAATTTACTGTCGCATGAGATTTAAGCCTTTTTAATTGCTTTCATTTCTTATTAAATCGTGTAAAACGATGAAGATATAAAATGTTATCGTATTGCCCACTGTGAATAAAGTGGATCCTTATTGACATTTTGTTTTCTTTTATACGTATTACAGATTATCAACGTCTTTCGAAAGCAATTATGCCAAATTTAAATGCATTTGACCGTTTGAATTGTATATTTAGCTGGTGGTTTCGCAATAATCTTTATGCCAATCTCACGTTTCTGTTAATTTTGCTTACTTGCTTTTAATAATTCAAATATTTATAAAACGCGCTTTTTTATTTTTAAGTTCTCTTATTATCGACAAGTCCAATTTTATAAATAATTATTGTGCGTGAATAAAATTTACTTGTTATTATTGCGCTAAGTATAAATTTGTCATACTTTTGAGCATTCTGGTCATTAGTTTAATTTTTTAGCTCTGATATAAATGAATTGCCTGTACCAATATTGTCAAATTTATTTAATATAATCAAAAGATATCGAAAAACTTTAAAAATTCATTTTAATTTCGACCAAAAGACTGATCACCGACTCGCACTCTTTAGTACAAACTTTTCTAAGCATGAAGCAATTGAGGTTTATCTCCGATTTTAAGCGTAATCAGTGCGGATTGACAAAAATAAGATGGCTGAATAATGCATAACAAATATTTTAAATCAAGTTTACTGGAGGTGAGATAAACACTAATCCCCTTTTACTTAATGATTCGCACAGCGTAATTAAAATACCGTCAGTAATACGTACTGACGTACTTCGAACTTTCATGCTCTTCATCGGAGCACGTCGGAAATTTGTCTTTTAAAGATCATATCAAAATGCCTATATAGTTTGGAAAGTCAACGATTCTTGTTTCATCCTTTATAGATTTTTAAAGAGTGGTCATGGCTGAAAAAGTTGACCCTAGAAATTTGTAAAACTTAAACCACATAACATATATGGCAGTGTGCTCAAGCGCAAAATGTAGACTTGTTCGTGCGTATTTTCTCTAAATGTGTATATATGCCATTTTCTCATTAAAAAATTCATCAACATTGAATTATTTCGCGAAAATATATGATATTAAGTGCATACATGCGTTTACGCGCTCTCGACAATATATGTGTGCATGTTAGAGTATGTTCTGAACAGGTAAATTGATTTAAAATCTTAATCAATTGAACACTTTCTGAAGTTGTTACAATTACAAATGTTGAGCATTTTACTGATTTGAAATTTAAGCTTATTTATTATTATTTGTTGAGAATGGTAGGTAAAAATTGACAAAGCGTATATTGTGAAAATTATGCTATATAAAGTAAATTTTGCACCAAATTAAATTATCAAACGTGTAAATAACGAAACACCATGTGATTTTGCCATATATTTATATGAGTAAGACAGAAAAATATAAAACTAAATTGGTTCAGAAGTGAATGCACATAATTTATATTAGCTTCGATAAAACAAAAAGCAACATTATACGAGTTCTTTCATTCTTTAGCAAAACAAAAATTAAGATAACTATTTTCTTTGTATTGATATATATATATATATATATTCCAAGCTAATTGAAACGCAATATGTGTCTATCATTTAGCAAAAGTTTGTATTATAAGGTGAATAATTTATGCATACAATTATATTGTCCATGAATTTTAAAAATCCTACTGTTACTTCATATCTTGAATCATATACGGATAGTTAAAGAATCCTTTACCCGCTTAAGCCAAATTATATGGAAATCACATTTTTTACCATTGTATATCTAAATGGAGACAATTTACGTGAGTGCCATTGCAACCACAATTATATACCGAAAAATCTTTCTCATTTTGTAAAAATAGCTATTATACGTATATTTAACCCATTTAATATTATATGACTACATCTGTCAACCTAAACAGCGCTTAATAAATAAATGACTAAACAACATTTTTAATGGAGGATAAAATTTTTACATCGGCCTTAAGATATGACAGAACAGCTGTAAATCAAAGAGGAATGCAAATAAAAATATGTAACTCTAGTTTTCATCATGGCATTGAAGGAAAGATGGTCTGATAGACTGATTACATTTTCTTTAGTTAAAATTTTATTGATATAATTGAACTAGCCCATTATAATTACTTCAAACCCTATAAATAATATGTTCTTTGTTAAAACATTAGTCTTATAGCCTTCAGCATTTTAACCACGGTTAAAAGGCTCTTCGCAATTTAATCTTGTCCATTTAAATGGACACTCTAATTTTGACTAAGTACTAAAAATTTTCATTAAAAATAACTTTGGTATTCATGCTCATCCATGATACTTAAAGATGACAATAGTTAAAATAAATAATTTTTTAATTATTTTGTTTTTTGTTAATGTTGTAATTTATCCATTACAATTAAAGACTGTTTTCTATCGTTCTTTCACAAGAATTGAACATTTATTTATCTGAATTTTTACTTTTGAACTATAAAAGTTCGAAAAAAACTACAGGAAAGTAGACATTTATAAAACAACTTATTTATTTTCTACAATATTTCGTTTTTTAAATTTTAGTTATAGTAAAAAAAGAAAGAATAATTTTTAGACAAATTAAAATAATTTTTAATGAAAAAAAAAATATATATATATATATATATATGCATATGTATATATATGCATAAATTTTGTACAAACAGCTCAGATATTAATTAAGTTGACATTGTTTACGCGGGCAGTGATAATAATTACTTTTAATTAACTTTGCGGTATATATATAATCACCTGACCCATTATTTACACATATTTTGCAGTATATACTAAGCATTGCATAGTGTTGAAAAAACAATTTATCCAGTAGACCTGTTTCATCCTTATTGGGAACTTATTACGTACTGTCCAGATTTGAGCCCTGTACGCGACAAATTCTGGACAATTCATGACGTGTTCCCAACAAACTGAAACCGGGCTACTAGACGAATTTCCTCTACTACACTATACAATACATGATTTATACTTTAAAAAAGTTCGTAAATAATGGAGCAGGTGTTAAAATCAAGATCGTAACCTTGATTAAATGTTATTTATAACCACTCATGCACACCTTACCTACATTTCTAATTCTAAAGGCACGTATACTAAAATCTTTTAAAGTTTACACTCGTTCATTTTTTCAAGTAAGGTTTATTGAAATGTTAGATAAACAAACTTAATTAAAATGGCTTTAATCTGACTAAAAGTTTACCTCCCTCTTTTCGATCTCTCTCACAATTTATATATATATATATATATATATATATATATATATATAGTGTGTGTGTGTGTGTGTGTGTGTTTTGTTCAGATTCTTTCATTTGTTGGAATCAACTTTAGTACAAAAACGATCATGTGGATGGAATCCGAACATCAATTTTCAGCATTCACAACATCAATGACAGTCTAAATGTACATTTATAAGCAAAAGATCGAATTCATAAAAATGTGATTGTTTAACAGATTTTACCAATCAGTATCGCAATAATTTATTCAGAAAAACTTGATTTCTTCATCAAAACAAG
>JAQBSW010000991.1:0-22500 GCA_029291075.1 Eudiplozoon nipponicum | reverse complement strand
TTATTTATGTATATTTGAGAGTAATTTCAGAAACTTGAAGTTAAATTTGTTTACCTTAAACCATTTCATTTGAACTATGAAAATCACATTTAAATTCTTTTGATATGGGAGCTTTAATAACATTCATTGCACCCTTCCTATGTGCAAAAACAAAAAATATCAGATACAAAAAACGCTTAATTCTCATTATCTGTCAATTCTTGAAAATCAAGCACAAATTGTTGATGAATTATATTGAAACGGCACAAAACTGCTGTAATGCAAATAATATGCAGACCAGGTTGGTTTATGGTAAATTGTTCAGTTTAACTTACCATTAGTTTCTTTCTTTAATAGTACATATTCTTATGTGCTTTGTTGAAACTTTGAAGCAATGTTCGTGATTGCGACCTGTTCTTAAGGACAAGAAAAATATCATCCACGTACCGCATATATTGAGCACATTTACTTATGTCACTCTTTAATGATGTGTTCTCTAGATGCCCTAGAAAAATCTCAGCCAACACTGGAGATAAGGGGCTCCCCATTGCCACACCATCAGTCTGTTTATAGATGCTTCCATTAAAACGAAACCGTGCGTCTTTCGTGCATAATAAGATAAGCAAAAGTAGAGTGTGACCTGGCACCGGCGATGGTAATATGTCGTGTTCTACCGCTTTGACTATAATGTCAATGGTTTCATCAATTGTAATAAACAAAGACGTAACATCAAAAGATACCATAATCTTGTTTTTAACATTTATATCTTGAATTTTGTTTACAAACTCAAACGAATCGGCAACCGACTAATTACCTAGTAGTTTACGTAATGGTTGAAGTATACGAACTAACCATTTAGCTAGTGCATGAAACGGAGAATTTACCATTGATATAATTGGCCTCCTAGGACAACCTTTTTTGTGTGTTTTTGGTAATCCGTACATTGTTGGAGTAGATGATCCAACCGGCTTAAGCTTCTTTGCAGTGTTCTCACCAATTAAACCGGAATCTGTCAAAATCTTAATTTCATTTATTACTTTGCGCTCCACTTTGTCTATTTCATCTGATTTATCGTCTAGACGTGTGAATTTTGTATTGTCCTTTAACACGTTTTCCATCTTTTGTATGTAGTCAGATTTGTTCATTATAACTAAGCTCTTGCCTTTATCAGTGCGTAGTATTTTGATGTCTGCATTTCTGCTGATACCTTTAAGCGCATTTAGATGTTTCTTTGTCAATGCATGCTGTTCTGCGCATTTAGACGATTTTAAATGTGAAGCCTGATCAAATAATGTAGCCTTGAACCATTTTTTATACTCAATAATGATAGGTTCCAAGTCAGCCCTTTGTTCAAACAGCAATTCAAATGCTGCCTCAAATTAACATCGCATTTATTAAAAGGATTTATTCCATAATTTCGGCCCATCGATAGTTCCTTCATTGTTAGCAGATCGATTGGTACTTTTGATAAGTTAAGCAAATGGTTATCAAGATCGGTCGGTATTAAATCACACAAAACTCCAGGTTTTATATCTTTTTCCAATTTATTCAAAATTCTACATTTAATTTTCCTCATAACTGCCGACATAAACATCAGAAATTTCATTCTTGCAAAAAGACTTCTTCCGTCAACTGCTCAATTTTGAAATACGCCAACCTTTTAATATTTCTTCGGTTGACCCGTAGTTTGGACTTTCGTAAAATGCACACCAATTCGCCTGGGAACCGTACTTGTTTAATACACTGATAATAATGTTCTTTCCACAATAACGCTCTTTGCGCTTTACACTTTAACGTTATTAATTCATATAGTTTTCTGAAAGATTCTTCTTAAATACGAGCTTTAATAAAATTCATTTTTCCCTTCTCATGTGCAAAAACAAAAAAAATATCAGATACAAGAAACGCTTCTTTCTAATTATCTCCTCAAAAATCTACTAATGAACATATCTTTATATATAAATTGGAAGGCAAAACAAGATAGAAATATGTAAATATAGAGAGAGTGTGAAAAAAGGAAACCAATCAATTGCGTGCGTCACCTCCAGTTTAAGCTCAATGCCTGAACATGCTTCTTCTGCTTGCATAAATCCGGCTGTAATTTGTTTATCCATAAGGCTTCGTATGTGGCTGCATTTAGTAATTATTTTGAATGCTACGTCTGGAAAACATACGTGTGATGTTTCGACGACGTGTTGCGCAATTGCAGACGTGTATTCACCATTTGATTTAAAATTTGCACGTGTAAATTGGTAAATAATTTTTGATGTCGACATTAACGGCTGCTTCTTTTTGATTGCAGGTAAATGAAAGTGTGTTTCCCTAAATAACACTCGTAGTTTAGCTGCATTAAATGCATGTGTTAATGCCGCTTCAACTTTCTTTTGTGGCATTCGGGAAACGGCATCCCTCTTAAATACTGATGAATTTGTTTCTTCTGTTTCATCGTTATTATCTGTTTTATTTCAGGCATCTACGATTACGGACATTATACCGAAACGGATTAATAGGAAATTGTGTAAACTAAGAATTAAACGAGATAATATAATAAAGTGTAGTCTTATTAATAGTATTAAACAAATGAGGTTAGATTCCATTGATAACGAAATTAATTCATCACTGCTAATAATTCGTCAAAGATCAGAACGAATTATTTTGGCCAAAATGAAGAGTAATCCTCGATTAGGATTTAAACTCCTCACAGATTACAGTAAATACAAGGAAAAGTTAAAGCTTATACTACCTGTGGATAAAACTGAGTCTGGATTTCTCTGTGAATTGGAGGAAGTATTTGTCAATTTGATATGCAATCCACAGAATGAGAGAACTTTTATAGAACTATCAGATCCTTTGGGAGGCCAGGAACCAGGACTTGTTATTGACAGTGATGAATTGATAAAATTGATGTTAAAAATCAAATCAAAAAAACAAAAAGATCACCTTGGTATTTCGATTGATAATCTGATTCAATTACCCTTAACATTTAGGAATGCACTCTGCAACTTTATAAATAGAATTTTGAAGAATGGGAAATTACCAATCGATATATTAACGATAGTAGCTAAGCCGTTGCCAAAAGTTAGTAAGCCAACGTGCGCCAGTGATTATAGATTAATCTCTATTATCCCTTCGTTTTTGAAGATAATAGAACGATTGATACTTGATCATTTAGAACGTATGTTACCGGCTGATTTTGACTTATGTCAACATGGCTTTACGAAAGGTAGATCGACAACTACTAATATGCTTTCCATGTGGAAACATGTAATCACATTAGACGAGAATAAGTTAGATGCATTAATTGTATTTATAGATATCTCAAAAGCTTTTGACTCCATATCTTTTGATGCTATTTTGAATGCGATTAGTTTGTTGAATATTGATCCGAATATTTTAGATTACTTAAATAATATCTATATAATCGACGAATGAGTATTCAAGTAAACGATTTGATATCAAAATCGAAACGAGTAACGAGTGGAGTTCCACAGGGATCAAGCTTGGGGCCAATTTTATTTAAAATTTTATTTAAAATTGTATTTGCAAATTTGGAAACTAAGATCCTTAACGGTCGAGTTTGCAAATTCGCTGATGATTTAAAAATAATCTTCCCAATTGATCCAAAGAATGTCGAATTCTCCAAAAATAATGTGACATTAGATTTGTATGATTTGAGTAAATATTTGATTACACTAGGGCTGAGAATAAACAATAAAAAGACGAGAGCTTTAAAAATAGGGAACAGAACAAACTTTCATTATATTTATTTTCATGATGCTGTTATTAATAATGTGTTTGAGTTTGAACTTATGCAAGAAATTACGGATTTAGGCATATATATTCAATGTACAGCTTCTGCTGAGAGACATATTGAAAGTATAGTAGGCAGTGCCAAGAAAAGATGGGCACTAATAAATCGAAATATCTTATCAAATGATATAAAACTTCAAATGTATATAATATGGATTAGACCGGTACTAGAATATGCTGTCGCTACCTGGAATCCATTAAAAAAGGGTTTGTCTAATAAGATAGAAGCTGTACAAAGAAAAGTTGTGAAACATATTAGTCCTATTTCTTGCACTATATGCGCCTCTAGATTACAGTTTGCGTCATTGCAATCTCTGTGGTTTCGGAGGATGTGTTATTGTATAAAAGTTTTCCATCTGAACCAGTGGACTGGTGCCTATATGACTCCGATAAGAAAGAGTCATGAAATTGGAACTAGATCTGGACATATGGCAATATCTCCTCCTTTGATGGGGAATGTAGCGAGCAAGTTATTCTCTTTCTCGAAAATCTACAAAATTTATAACCTATTACCCAAGGGGCTTAGAGAAATGCCTTCATCTAAGATGTCTTTTAAAACTTTATCTACTGAACTTGAAAAAGTCTGCAATCCTGCTGATATTTTTTATTTTTGATTATAAAAATACTTTCTCATGGTTGAATAAAAGACAAGGATAATTGTTATCGGAAACAGATTTTCTTGAGATTTTATTTCCAAGTTTTGTATTATTATAATTGAAATGTTATGCACTATATCTTCAAATTAGTTAACATTACATACAATCAATTGCTAGTCATTTTTGCATAATGTTACACTCGAATTATACCTTAATTGTTCCTAATTTGATGATGTATATATTATTCTTTTCAGTCGAACATTCTGATATTGATATATTGTATTGTACAACTAGTGAGATATACCTATCTACATGAGATTAATTGCACAATTATTGTGATGTGATAATTATTTTAATATATATTGTACAATTTCCAATTTTATTATTTGATGGAATATGTGTGGTTTGAATCCAAATAAAGATATTCTATATTCTATATCCCTATTCACAAGTAGGTTTGGGTAGACTGTTTTCGGGCCCTGGCTGTATGATTCTGTCTAATTCCTCTTATAATAATTGATTCAATAAATAGTGTGGAATAGCCATTAGACATTAAATCGTTAATTGCTTTATTATATTCATTTTCTTTAGAATCTTGACTAACCAATCTGTCAATTCTTGAAAAGCAACCACGAACTGTTGATAATTTATATTGAAACGGCACAAAACTGCTGTAATCCAAATACTGTGCAGACCAGGTTTTTTTATGGTAAATTGTTCTGTTTAATTTTCCATTAGATTCTTTTTTTAATAGTACATCTAGGAATGAAAGACGATTAACTATCTTGTGCTCTGAAGTGAAGCCGATATTCTTTTGTGTTTTTTTGAGATTTTGACGCCGTTTTCTTGATTGTGACTTGTTCTTAAGGAAAAAATATATCATCCACGTATCGTGTATATTGCGCACATTTATTGTCACTCTTTAATGATGTTTTCTCTAGATGACATAGGACAATCTCTTGTATCTGATAAAATTTCTTTTGATTTTTGCACATGGGAAGAGTACAAAAAAATTGAATTATTCTGCAAATGATTTATACGAATATATATATGTGAATAATTTCAATGACATGAAAATAAAAATATTTAATTAAAACCATTTGATTTGAAATATGAAATACAGATTTTAATAAATATAACAATTATTTATACGACTATATATATGAGAGTAATTTCAGTGATATGAGAATAAAACTATTTACCTAAAACCATTTGATTGAAACTATAAAATTCAGAGTTTAATTATTCAGCAAATTATTTGTACAAATATATACATATATATATATATATATATATATATATATATATATATATATATATATATGGCTTTAATTTCAGTAGCAGATAAACAGACATATAAAACTAGTGATTTAATTATGAAATTCAAATTTTAATTATTATGCATATAATTTATACAAAATTAATTGTGAGTGTAATTTCAGGAACATGAGGATAAATTTTTAACTAAAACCATATGATTTGAACTGCGAAAATCAAATTATAATTATTCTACATATTATTTATACGAATATATATGGAAATAATTTCAATGACATGTGAATAAAATTTTTACATAAAACCACTGGATTTAAACCATGAAATTCATATTTTAATTATTCTGCAAATTATTATTACAAAAATATATGTGATTAATTTCAATGATTTGAGAATACAATTATTTTCTTTAAACCGTTTTATTTGATCTAGGAAATTCCGATTTTAATCATTCTGAAAATTATTTATACGCATATATATATGTGAGGGTAATTTCAGTAACATGAGTACAAATTTCTTTCGCTGAACCCATTTGATTGCAACTATTAAAATCAAATTTTAATTATTCTGCAAATGATTTATACGAAAATATATATGGACGGAATTTCAGATATATGAGAATAAAACTGATTACTTCAAATCATTTGATTTGAAACATGAAATTCTGATTTTATTTATTCTGCAACTTACTAATACGCAAATATATGTGAGACAAGAGTCGGTAGCACCAGGATAAATGTTTTTAACTAAAACAATTTGATTTGACCTATGTAAATTAAATTTTCATAACTCTGCAAATTATTTCTACGAATATATAAACTGGAGCAATTTCATTGGCATGAGAATAAAATTATTTACTTAAAACCATTTGTATTGATTTATGAAATTCAGATTATAGTTTTTTTGCAAATAATTTATGCCAATATATATAAGAGTAATTTCAGTGACATGAGAATAAAATTAATTACCTAAAATCATTTGATTTAAACCATCAAATTCAGATTTAAATTATTTTGCAAATTACTTTTACGCACATATATGATAGTAATTCCAGTGACATGAGCATAACATTATTTGCCTAAAATTATTTGATTTTAATATGAAAATAAAATATTAATTATTGTTCAAATTAGTCATACGCAAATATCTTTGAGGGTAATTTCAGTAACATAAGGATAATTTTTTAACTAAAACATTTGATTTGATCTATGAAAATCAAATTTTAATTATTCGCCAAATCATTTATATATGTATGGGATTAATTTCAGTGACATGTAAATAAAACTGTTTACTTGAAACCATTTGATTTGAACCATGAAATTCATATTTAATTATTCTGCAAATAATTTATACGAATATATATGAGATTAATTTCAGTGATTTGAGATTACAATTATTTTCTTTAAACCATTTTATTTGGTCTATAAAATTCAAAATTAAATTATTCTGCGAATTTTTTATACGCATATATATGTGAGTTTAATTTCAGTAACATGAGTATAAATTTCTTTAGCTGAACCCATTTGATTGCAACTATTAAAATCAAATTTTAATTATTCTCCAAATGATTTATACGAAAATATGAGAGTAAATTCAGAAATATGAGAATAAAACTGTTTATTTCAAACCATTTGATTTGAAACATGAAATTCTGCTTTTATTTATTCTGCAACTTACTCATACGCAAATATATGTGAGACAAGTTTCAGTAACATGAGGATAAATGTTTTTAACTAAAACCATTTGATTTGAACTATGTTAATTAAATTGTCATTATTCTGCAAATTATTTATACGAATATATAAATGGGAGCAATTTCATTTGTATGAGAATAAAATTATTTTCTTAAAACCATTTTATTTGAATTATAAAATTCAGATTTTAACTATTCTGCAAATAATTTATGCCAATATATATAAGTTATTTCAGTGACATGAGAATAAAATTAATTACCTTAAATCATTTGATTTGAACCATCAAATTCAGATTTAAATTATTTTGCAAATTACTTTTACGCATATATATGATATTAATTACAGTGACATGAGTATAAAATTATTTGCCTAAAATTATTTGATTTTAATATGAAAATAAAATATTAATTATTCTGAAAATTAGTCATACGCAAATATCTGTGTGGGTAATTTCAGTAACATGATGATAATCTTTTTTACTAAAACCATTTGATTTGATCTATGAAAATCAAATTTTAATTATTCGCCAAATCATTTATATATGTATGGGAGTAATTTCAGTGACATGTAAATAAAACTGTTTACTTGAAACCATTTGATTTGATCCATGAAATTCATATTTTAATTATTCTGCAAATAACTTATACGAATATATATGTGATTAATTTCAGTGATTTGAGATTAAAATTATTTTCTTTAAACCGTTTTATTTGATCTATAAAATTCGGAATTTAATTACTCTGCAAATTATTTATACGCATATATATATATATATATATATATATATATATATATGTATGTATATATATATATATGAATTTAGGAATACTTTCAGTGACATTAGAATTAAATTATTTACCTAAAATCGTTTGATTTAAACCATGAAATTTAAATTATAATTATCGCATATATATGGGAGTAATTTAAGTGATATAAAAAAATAATATCATTTAACTAAAAACGTTTGATTTGAACTACGAAATGCAGATTTGCATTATTCCCCAAATTATATATATATATATATATATATATATATATATATATATATATATGACAAAATTAATATAAAGCCGGATTTGAACATATATTTGCAAGTATTTAAACATATTAACGATTGTATGTATACATATAAATATACTTATATACATATTTTTGGTATACATCATTGACATATATAATCAATAAACCCTTTACCTTCAAATATATATATATATATATATATATATATATATATATATATATATATATATATATATATGAATTTTCTCATAACGACTGTATGCAAATACCCTTGTCCTGTTTTAGGTTTCGTAGTGTTACTGAATGAGTGAGTACTACTGTGATTTGGAGTTCATTTACTTGATGTTACGATAGCCGAATAGTTAATTGGGTGTTAACCTATGATTGTTTGTGGATGTATGCCAGTGTATAACTATTTGATGCTTTTATCTCGTTACTCCTTTATCCATTAATTGTGTTTGAGCTTTTGCTTCGCTATTTCGACTTCTCTGTGTGCGAATGTTCTTCCTTGTTGTCTGTCTTCTATTGCTTGAATGACGAATAATCTTCATTTTTTGCGATATATTATATAATTTTAATTCATTCCTAATTTGTGTTAATTTATAAACTCGCAACAGCGCTAGGTTTGTGAATCGTTTTAATTTGTTCAGTTTTGGTCAAACAAAGAAACAATTATGATCTTTTAAATTTACTTCTACATTTATTTGTATTACAGACTGGATGCATTTGTTATTAGGCCGGTCTAACAGGTGGTAGGGTTCAATAAGATTAGAAAATATTATTGTTCGATTAGACTATTTTTTGTCAGTGGAATATAACACCATGTTGGTGAAACATTTGCGTATTCAGGTTTGGCATAGGGTTAAACAAGTTTCCAACTTTGATTTATATAGGACAGAGATTCTTTAAATTTGCTATATGCCTCATGTTTAAACTACGCTCCAAAATAACTGGTCAATAAATTATTCAACAGAATAGGAAACAATCTGAAGTAATCGTATTACTATAATCAAGTTTGCGATCTTGAAATAAACACCTGACCAATTAAGTACATAAATATGTCAGTATAAACTAAGAATTGTATAGTGTAGAAAAGGCAATTCATCCAGTAGACCGGTTTCGTCCTTATTGGGAACTCATCACGTACAGAGCCGTGGACAGGGCTCGAACCTGGGCACGTCTGCTTCGAAATCTGGTGCTCTAACCACTGAGCCACCCTGCCGCACACTACACACAATTTTCAGTTATATACTAACTAATGTAACTTGGTTAGACTTTCTTACTTTAGGTGGAGCTCATATGGCATCCATTTAGACCAGAAATTCCGGAAGTGTGGCTCAGTAATTAAGCAACAGATTCCGAAGTAGACACGCCCAAGTTCTATCCCTGTCCACGGCAAATTCTGGCCCGTACGTGATAAATTCCCTATGAGGACGAAACCGGTATTCTGGACGAATTTCATTTTCTACAGTATAAAATTCTTATTTTATACTGACAAATATACGTACTTGCTGACTCATGTGTTTATATCAAGATCGCAACCTTGATTATAGTAATTATAATTACCGCTCGCGCAACCAATGTTCGTTTAAATGTAAAGTAATCATAACTACGAAAACGACACTATGATTATTATTATTATTATTATTATTATTATTATTATTATCAGCACTCATAACTGCACAACCATTAATGCTATTTATAATGCAATGTTCAATCCCTGATATGTAACCAATGAGATAATTTATCTCAACATAGTGAAAATGTTACTCGACAGGCAGGGAATGGGGAAACAATCGCACTTACAAAGACCACGGATGTCAAGGCTTAGCTAATCACACTTTATCGAAACAAAACAAAAATACAACATGCATTACTTAGAAATAAACTGAGACTTGCACAGATTCTAACACAGGAACACCAAAAAACATTCCCATTTCAACACTTAAATAACCAAAGAAAACTAATACAACTGCGATAAAGTATAACGAGGAGGGTCGGTTGAAAATTTAGACAACAAACGATATCAAATATGGTCTAACAAAAGGAAACATTGGCCGAAAAATATTTTTTGTACATAAATTTAAAAAGCATGCAACGAGTCACTCCGATATTGTATAGAATGAGTTGCAAGAGTATGAAGGAAATGACCCTTTGTTCTGTAGAGGCTCCATACTTATTAGTAAATGAGAACCCCATAGATGCCAAGTCGTTTTCAGTCCTTATATATCCATTTGAATCTGATAAGCTAGAATTCTCATTCACATCTATTAAATTCATGCCTGCTATATCTTGAGCTAATTTGCTTGTGTCCTCAAACTTAAGATTAGCTTCCATGCTGATCGTACTTAATTATTAATTTGATAACTTAGCGTTAGGCAAACGGACTGTGTACTTCTTACGTAGAAAAACACCCGATCAAATAACCTGGAATGAAATAAGACGTGAAAAAACATAATTAATAAATAACCTGTTCAAGAGCGTCCCCAAAATGTACGACTCAAAAGACAAAATGATAGCAGGTGTATATTGTGAAAATCGAGTAATAATAAACATAAATTGGAGAAAATAAACAAAAGCAGCTTGCTGAGGAAAGTCAGGCCAGTCAAGTACAGATTACCAAAACTGAAATTGCGCACAATTCAAAAGTATATATACTGTCCAGTATTTAAACAAAGAATGTTCTAGAAAATAAGCGAATAATTTTTAAAAAAATAAAATTCGTTTCAATCAGCCAATGTGGATTAAATTTATCAATAAATGTCATTTTAATTTTGTCAGAGGAAATATTTTCCTCTACAGTTCTAATTCTGTCCATGGAAATTCTGAAAACTATTTGTTGAGTGCATAATAAGGACGAAACCGGTCTACGGGATAATTTGCATTTGGAATCTTATGCTATGTTTACTTTATGCCAACAATATAAGACATAAAATCACAATCGGTCAGGTTTTATAATTGGGAAATGTGTTTGCGCTGCGATATTTTCACGAAGTAAAAAGCATGTTAAATCTCTATTATCGGGCTCATAAAATATCAGCTATATATATATATATATATATATATATATATATATATATATATATATATATATATATATATAATGACCATGGCCTTCGAATATTACACATTATATTTATAATCAGGAAGAAAAAAACATTACTACAAAGTGGACAATGGCCATTTATTTCGTGAATACCAATCATCGCTCTACAATCATACATTTATATACATTCTGGGTTTTGAATTGATTATGCTAGTGGTAACAAATCTGACTCGCTTTTACTTCTGTTTCTTGTTTTGGCTGGTTGGTGAGTGTGTATGCGTTTGTGTTTGTGTGTGTGCGTGTTTGCATGTAAAGGTCATTCTCGCAGTATTGCAAAGTGATGTCTGAGATCTGGTCATTATTGTTTTGATGGCTTGAGAATTAACCATTTGTGCGCATTGTTCACTGTTACATGTACGAGTGCTATTTTTCCCAGTGTAGTTGATCGTTTCACCTTGTTGCGCAAATTTATCATTTCCACATGGTAACAGCGCCAGTGTGGATTGCAGTGTTAAACGCTCATATTGTTTGGAAACTTCTGTCACCGTATGCGCCTCTGTTATTTCCACTTCAGTTTGTTGCCAATCCGATTGTATGTTTGTTGATTCTAGTCGAGGGCTTTTTGGTCTTGACTGGATACTAGTAGATTGTTGTTGAATTTTGTTATTCTTGGCCAGTCGATTAGAATATCATGTTGATGAAACTTTTGAATATTAAGGTCAGGTGCTTGTTGTTTTATATAAAGGGCTTCATAAATAAATAATAATTTTTCTGATTTTGCTTTATGTAGAATTGTGAAATTGGTCGAATTGACTGGGTGCCCCGTTGCCAATATATGATCGGAAATAGCTGATTTTCCTGACGGTGGCAAGCCTTTGTTTATCAATTTCTGTGGCAAATGTTGCTGGATTCTGCTTATCAATTGCTTCTTCGTACGTCCGATATATGTGCTACCGCACATACATGAGAATTTGTAGACTATGAATGATTTGGAGAGAATTGGCAATTGATATTTGGCATCCAACCTCATGATTCTCTGTGTACTGAATGTGATATTAACTTTAACACTGGGAAAATTGTCCTTAGTTATTCTATTCAGCCGCCGTGCAATTATTGAGGCTGGTACGTCGCCTCTAAATGGTAAGTTTAGGAAAACCTTCTTGACGGTATCCTCTCTAGTGCGAATCTGCCGTGGTCTGATGATGACATCAATGAAACACTCTGGGTAGTTGTTTATTAAAGAAAATTTGTTACCACTGTGGTAGCCCTAATTAACCCCTCGATCTTGTGTTCCAGCGATTGTAGAACGAAGTTTAGTATTATCAGAAATAAATTGCCATTATCCACTTTTGCTTTAATGGTAACAACCTAATTAGAAATATAGCTATATATATATATATATATATATATATATATATATATATATCATAAATATATACATATATATCATTTTTCACTAATAAATTTATACTAAAATGCTATAGAGTAAAAATGCAAAATATTTGTAATGGACTCATTTGTGCAATCAATATCTGAATAATCCACTTGAGACAGTTCAGCACTAAATAATACATTAAACGACGTTAGTAATATTAAAAAAAACTAAAATCATGGAACATTTACTTTGATTCGGTTATTTATTTATAAATTTGATAGCAAAAATGAATTGTGTATTAGGTATCGCGCACCTTGTTACAGATTAGTTGAAATATGTCCAGAAGGATACGCCAAATTCAGTATAAACGGAACGCATAATCTCGTGCACATTCGTTTCGTGCTTACTGGCGACTCAATGCAGGTGCTTTCGGCGCCTGCTTTTTCGTCCTTTGCCGTCTTATACGCAGTAGTGGTTTTCATAAAAAGAAAGGGACGATACAATTTCCTATACGAATATGTAAACCCGTAGTAGTGAAGCTAACTTCATATAAAGTCTTTGACAATGCGACTTATATAGTGATTTGGCTATGAATTTGCAATGTAGAATACTTTATATGAAGTTAGCTTCACTACTGCAGGTATACACATTCGTAAAGTATATTGTGCCGTCTTATTTTCCCACATTCCTCATCCAAATCTATTGTGTGTAAAGGGCTTAATAACAGCTCCTACTAATGAATCGCCAATAATCACGAAACGAATGTACACGTGATTATATGTTCCGCTTATGATGCCTTCGGTTTATCCTTCTGGTCACAACTGAACTAATTTGTTGCTAGGTGTGTAACACCTAATACAAAGCTGTATATATATTAGTTCTTCGCCACAGACAGTATCTGAATTGAAGTGAGGGTTTTTTCTAAACAATATGTTCATTTATTGCGTAAACATTCTCAATTTTCCCAGTTGTGCTTAATCTAAATTGCTTTTCATTGCGCTCATTTAGTAATCGGCCAGTCGGGTCTGCATAGCCCCTGGAAAGATATAGCATTTCTACTGGCAAACAATGTTGGACCCTTCGATTGCAGGAAGCTAATATTTCATATTTCTGTTTAGCAGGGCTTTGTAGAATAAAAATATCATTTATATATTATGCATACGAAGAGTTACTGTTCTTTTAAATTCGTTAAGTAAATATATCAGATATTTTATCCATTTTAAAAAGTGTGCTGACATATATAGATTTTTATTTGGGCACGGCTCCAGTTTATTCTTTATCGTTGTTCATACTTCATGACTACTTCGACAAACCATTCGGGATACCAGTTTCCTCATAAATTATTTTGAGCACCACCATTACTGGCTTTGAAATTCTTCAGAACAGAATTATATTTTATATAGGAAAGTTTGCGTTTCGAATTTCTCTTTTAGAAATTGGGAAAGCACTATGGTTATAGATGTACTGTCCAGAACTTGCTTTTCTGCGATATAATTTTCATGTTAAACTAACACCTGTCTGTCTCAAAGGCGATACGTCCAGGAAAAACAGTGCGTTAGACTGAGAATTTTGCTTTGTAAGTTGAATATGATGCCCGACGTTATTAACATTTTTAAGCATGTAATGTGCTTAAGTATTTTCATGTATGATTGTGAAAGTTTTATCAACATACCTTAAATATGCTTGGATAATTCGTTGCACATTTGATTTTACCAAATCGACTATGTTGACAGTAGCTAGTAGAATTCCTAACAAACTGTTCATCACTACTCCATCAAATTATGAAAAATATTGATCACTTAAGGTGAATTGCACATCTTATATGTACATAGTGAAATTAATTTTTAACGTGGCATATATACATGCGCAGTGATGTGTGGTTACTAATGATGAGCCAACAAAGGAAATCTATGATTTTGTAAACAGGGTTTCTTGTGAAAAGATTTCTGACAACGAAAAAAATCAGTTTTTATCCTTCACATTGTACGATTTCACTTTATTTACGAAATCAAGTGTCGCTAACAAAATTTTTTGACATTTCAATTTGTACTGATTGTACTATAGTTTTGGGTTTCCGATAGTTTCTGTTGTGGAGTATTGATTATTGACATTATTGTATTTTTAACGCACCGTGCATTCTGACCGCGCGTGCGCCGATTTGATTTGCTTGTTTGAGAAGATGTATGAGGTTTTTCATTTCATTAGAATTCACATCGCCGACACATTTTTGGAATGAAATTACATATAGCAATGCATACGAATTGAGACACAACAACGTGGTACGACGGTGTCAACCATGTCTCGATGGCCGATCGTACATGGGCTAACGGGGCTATGGCGGTGGTGTCACCAGGGCGTGGTGGATTTCCGACCGGCAATCGGATCTCCTATAAAATACCACATGAGCCCGACGACGGCACCATGACTCGGCGTGTGTTCCCCGCCACAAAAGGGTTCAACAGCCACAGGATTACATGGACTCCTGGACAGTACCCCGTACTTCCGAATGGCGAATGAGCTCTCAACAGCCACCGGCAACCATGCAACTTACTGCTGCCTTGCAGACTGCGCTTGGATGTGCAAAGGCTAGAGGTGCGTCCTCGATCAAAAAGCCGAGTGGTGAGGGGACACCACTTGTACCAAATTCCCAAGAAACTCCATGAAATGGAGCCGGCTTATCCTCTAAAACGAGTCAGTCGCAGTAAAGTAAGACAAACATTGTAGATATGAATACCAGTGGACAGATTGATCAAACACCAAATGTTCTTTATGATAAGCATAAATTCAAACTGTATGAAGTAAATAAAGACAGATCACAAACTACCGAGAATTCACTATGACAAGTGAGCAAAAATTCGTGTGAAGCAATTCAACAAAGAACCGACGAGGTAAATTATAATGAAATTGATGCCATCGTACGCCATGTCACACAAACGAAACCAGTTAACACACGCGAAGCCAGAATGTGCCTCATGTCGAAGATACACAACTTTATTGGTTAGAGCAATTTTCCGCTATTAAATCGAATAATTAATCCACAACACAAACTGACGAGAGAATTAAAAAGAATCCTACAGCCTATACAAACTTAAAGTCAAACGATCGTGTTAGCGGAACTTTGGTTTGCTTAAATAAAGGAATATCGCACAACAATTGGAATAAAAAATTATCTCTTTCGACGTCAGAACGTTATCTACAAACATCGCTGTATACAAACCATAATTTTCTTCGGTTAGTTCACCAGTAGTAACCAACCATCATTCATCATACCTAAAAAGAATTTGAAAATTCTTCTCAAAGAGTTCACTTTAGACGTTCAATTCTTTATCCATGGGAAATATTTCTCGCAAATCGATGAAACTGCGATGGGTTGTTCTTTCGGAGGCCTTCCGGTTGAAGTCTACATGTTATATCTGGAAACATAAAAATTACAACCGCTTATCCAAAAATACTGCCATAAGTGTCTAAAGTATGTTGATGACAATTTCACAATCATTAATGAAGGTATATAAACTAATGACAAGCATAAAGATTTTAACAACTTTGACTATCCTATACCATTTAATTGATAGCGCATAAGCCCTCAGTCTATGGTAGTCTATCCTTGACTTATTTCTACCTAGGCAACAAGGTGGTATTCTAAAAAGTAAAATATACCGGAAGCAGCAATTTACTGTACAGTACATTCATTACCACAGCGTAGTGACCATTTTCTAAAATAGAAATTCCATATGCAATTTATTACACAGAATTAAGTATATCTGTTCTTAAGAACTTCAATATCACGAACTGGTGGTGTTACAACAACCAACAGTATAAAACAAGTATCCCAAAGGGTTTGTTGAAGCAAGCATGAAGTATATGCGACAAAAAAGCAATGAAGCTGTACCCATTCACCAGACAATATACGTCAGTATACCTCTTAACAGAAACGCATCAGCCGAAATATTTAGTTGAAGTATTAAAGAAGCCTAATACACAACTGATGCTTTTATTATAAAAACGCCTGCCAAACATAAAATTAAATTGTAAATTCCTTGCAGTCGAAAATTCCAAAATTGTTTATTTGCAGAAATGCCATAACTGTTCAGTAAGTTATAAAAGCCGGATTGCCCGATTACCAAAACAAGCACATTTAAAAGCATTTTAGACTAGGCACAGCTGGCACATGGGCGGACGTTTAAGCAACATATGAACATATTGTTGCTAAAAATCATACTCCAAACCAAGCGAATTTCCAGGTGTTCTTTGGAGCAACCAGTTGAAAAACGTAAAGCATGGCGGAAGCTATTGTATGAAACATCCTTAATTCACAGGTAAATAAACATTAGAAGTTCGAACATTATTTGAATATAAACTTTTGAACTGTTTCTTGTTTGTGCGTGTGTATGTATTTCCTGCTGTCTGTTTTTTGTTGTATAATTTATGTGTTTAATCCTAATTAGTCATTCTTGGTTTCAAAATTTACTATATAAAGTGCCGCATATTACAGACGCTTGTGTTCAGGAGAGAAGGAAATGGCGTTTTAATCAATTGGAAAAACGAACTTCTTTATTAGATATAATATATTTAAAGTGAAAAACGGAAAATGTAAATTTTTTTTTGGAAATCGTGTATTTTATTACAGCAAATCACAACATTAAAATATAAACGTATGTCAACACAAAACATTTGCTTTTATTATTAAAGAGATATTCGGACTCAAATCGTTTATAAAAGCGTTGGACAAATGTTCTTAGGATGAAAGCACGGTAATGGAGATAGATTGCCACCAAAACCACTGATCAGAATCAAGTTCGCTTACCTGTTAAGCCTATAATCTTACGGGTTACACGCTAACAAAATCCATGAGCATTTTTCTACGGAGAAAATTGTCTTCATTGAGGAAGAGTGGATAGTTCAATATTATATCAAATACCAATGATACAACTAATATTTTAAATATCAAAGCTGTTGGTCACGCTACATTAAATGCAAAATTTAGGTCTCTGAGTTGCGATATGGTTTATTTAAAAAGGTTTGTATAAATGTACAGGTACGGTAGGAAAAATGTATGCTACTTTTCACCAATTTATATTGGTCTATATTTTTTATAATATAAAATTACAATTTCACTAAAAATTTCAATATTGCGTAACACAAATAAATTATCTAAAACATTTTTAATTTATTATCTTTTGTTGCTAGTACAATAATACATTTCAAACTAATTGTGATTTTACGGAAATTGTACACTTTTGTTCAGTTTAAGTGGGCTGTGCCAATTTAGTGGTTTCTGGATTGTGGAAAAATGTAATATAGTAGAATATTGACTTATGTAATAAAAGGTCCTGTATTATTCACCACATGTGATTTATGCAACCGCTCACCATTTTCACATGAACAAAATTTGTGGAAATTTTTATTAAATGCTTATTGCACCAGTTTGATTTGATTATAGAAAAACCGATAAAGCAATACTTACAATGTGCCTAGTATGCAATAATTTGCTTTTTTCCATAATGAAAATTTTTATGTTCCCATTAGCCTTGGTTCAATTTTTATCCCAGTATGATTAATGTGTAAAGTATCGCATTTCCATCTAGTTAATCCTTTGTGGCTAAGTCCTATTTAATTTTTTATAACCTAATTTGGAAAAACCAGACCATGGCGTGCCAAAGTTCGAACTCGGTTCGCGGCAAATTCTGGGCAGTACGTGATGAGTTCCCACTAGAGACAAAACCGATCTACTGGATGAACTGTTTTTTTTCCACACTATACAATACCTAGTTTATACTAACAAATGTTTGTATATAATTAGCCTGGTGTTTACATCAAGTTCACAACCTTGATTTAAATAATTGTCCTCACCACCATCTTAGCATATGTTCGTTTAATTGACCAAGGGATAGCATTTTGTTACAAGGTTCTGTGTCCTTCTTATTGGTGTGGGTTTACATTTATTTGCATAATCCGTTATTAAGAGATCAAGTCAACTGAGCAGATATAGCCGTAGCCCAATCGAAGCACAATCTACCGGAAGGCTGCTTAGCTTTCAAAGTCTCACGTATTCTATTCAATATACCCAAAGTATAGTTGTTTAATTAATATTTTACATTTGAACAGTGCATCTTCCTTTATTTATTGACTGAATGTAAATCTAATTTGGGGTAGTTCGTGAGCATGAAATTCGTTTGTCAATGGGATTATACAATTTGTTTTTATCGGATTCTGTTCATTATCTGGCTCGATTTGTATTACCTGCTCAATGCATGTATATAGGAATATTTCTGAGGCTATAACGGATGGTGATAATTTTTAAATCACACTAAAATATCATATGCAGCTATCATTCACGAGCATGACATATTTTAGATCATACCACACGTAAGCTAATTATACAAATAAACAGTAATTAATTTCGCAGGTGGTGATAACAAGTATTTAAATCACGTCTTCATATTTGAGATAAATACCAATCCAATTGTATTTATCCAGTCCCACAAGATGGAAAAATTACTGTCCGTCGCAAGTACTAGCACGTTTCAAGCTGCCATAATTATCATCAGCGCAAACTGAAAAGTTGACTAACGAGGATCTAACCACAACATACGTATAAATTGTGAAATATCATATATGCAGCTCTCGCACCTAGGATCCTTTCAAACATTGTACCTGACTTTAATTGTCGGATACACACTTTCTACGCAGTCACGACCACACCATTTTTGCAGAGATAAACAAACATATGCTAATTATAGAATTACACAATTTAACACGTCAATAGGTCTGACGTTAGTTATTTTAACTAAAATGTACGATTTGTTAGAGACAGAGGGATTAAGGTTTATTTGAAGCCGACAAACCTGAGTTAAATAACTTTTTTCTTGGTGTGTAAAATCCCAGGTTGTCATCGCTTTCAGAGTAAATGGAGAGTTCAATTGACCAAAATGTTCTTATTCGAGGAATTTAACAGAAATCGATGCGTATCTATTGAGGATGACAGCAGCGACCGAAGGTGATGAATAGTAAATTAGTTCTTAAGCAATATTTAGTTTATCCCGAAAATTTATATATATATATATATATATATATATATATATATATATATATATATATATATATATATATATATATATATATATATATATATATATATATATATATATATATATATATATATATATATACAGAAGGCATTTTGATGTTATATATCACAAATCCGACAATTTTACAATTGCACAATGAACAGATGCTATATAAATAAAACATTTAAAAATTTAAAATTATCATCATTGTAACTTAATATAATATTGATCTTACTTCGCATACTCACAGAAAAAATTGTCTTATTTCATTAATTTTCCGATATTTGGCTGGTATGTAACAAATAGCTAAAGTTACGCTTAATGGCTGCTTGTAGGTTGAAAGTGGAAAATGATTGGTTGACGTTTAAAGATGCAGGATTTGAAGGAAGTCTACATAGACTGAAGCACCAATTAGACAACCGGAATTGATTAAATTTATTCGCAAATATAAAAATGACCACCAGTTGTTAAATAAGAAAATAAAAGTATCGTTACTTTTTTTATGCCTCAGACATACTCACCTGTAACAATTAGCAAATTATGCCTTTCAAATTAAATAATATATAAATGTTTATGTGCAAGTTAATCTGGTTGAAATATAATTAACTTCGTATTTTAGATCAAAGTAATGCCCAATTAAAAAGAAAAATACGTTTAGCAAGAAGCGTTTAAAAAAATACGGCAAATAATTCTAAACAATTTTAAAGTATTTCTTGCCTGTAAATTTAATGAAAAAATGTTCAATGCAAGATGCTTTTGGTTTCTGCAAATAGTAATTAGGGTTTCAAATTTTACGGAATATATTTTAAATATATAATCCTCGTCTGACATTAATAGCGAATGCTAGATATAAAGATCCATTTTTCATGATTGTTTTATAATTTGTTAAGATAACTGATTGATATTAATATAAGTTAATACATTCTTGAATAAATTTTTAATTGTTATATAATTTGACGAAAAACTGGCAATAAAAAATTCTATCGTCTTCTTGAACCAGACAATTAAAATTTTAAATGTAACATTGAGTGTATATCTACTTATTTGCATGCATTGCATGAAATAACGATACACGTCATTTCCGTTTGTCCTGAAAATTAGGCCGAAAATGGCATCGAAATTTTACCCAAAGCGTACATCTAAACTGATCAAAAGGACTAATAATATAATTTCTATAAAAAATTACCTGAATCTACTAGCATAAATAACTAAATATATATTTAAATTGAAATAAAATCATGATTCGATGCAAAATGGTCTTTAGAACAATTAACACTTGAGTAAATGTTGGTAACCAAAAAGAACAAAACCACTCAATAGAACATGAATTTCACGATTATGTATAGTCTATCGAATAAAATCAGTATATATATATATATATATATATATATAGAGGAAACATAGTGTGATCTACGCGTTTTTGTTTAATATCATGAATTTTACGTCTAATCGTTTAAATAATTCCGGGTTTATTTTTATTTTTAAAAATTACTGTTAATTTGACCAAAGTTTGACAATCATATTCTTAGCTCTTACATCCTGATTATCTAATAAACAACTACATTTAATAAAATGACTCGGAATTTTTCATAATTAATTTTACTAAGCTCTCTCGGTGCTGGATAAACCAACACTATGGTAGTAAACAGACGTGCCCAGGTTCGTTTCTTGTCCGCGGGAAATTCTTCTGGATGAATTACCTTTTCTCCAGTATACAATTCTTATTTTATACTGACAAATGTATGTACTTAATGAGTCAGGTGTTTATATCAAGATCGACACCTTGATTAAAGTATACTAGAGTAGTCAATTTAAAATAAAATATATAGAACATGTTTGACAATTAAATATCACAACTAAGAAAAATAAAAATAAGCTGTCGTTATTTATAGTTCATATAATTGCTTTTTCTTCGATTTAGCAGACATTAAATGCAAAAGTTCACAAAAAATACAAGTAATGGATTAACAACTTTTCTTAAAAATAAAAAGAAATATTACACAAAAGATGTGTTTCGTTTAAGTTAAAATGTGTTTATTTCTAAATAACTAAAAATACAATGTAAGAATTACTCTAAATATAAAAAAGACATTATGACATGAAATCGTTAAGAGTGGTACATTTTATCAAATTGCTCATGCGAAAAAGCTATCTTAAAAGCTAATTTATACCTTAATAACTCTATCTTACAGTAAAAGCTTTATTTTAACAAGTATATTGGCAAAATTAGGTTTCCAAATTCTATGAACATAGTTCACTGTTTTACCACCAAAAATAAATTAATTTACACGACTTCAACTGACTTTTCGCTTAATTGATTTCAATCCTCCATCTTGTGTATTATGGTAGATATAATTTGTGTTTGTGCTTGAACTAGTCAAACTTACTTAATCAAACGAATAAAATTTATTTTTGCTAACCAACGAAGCAAAATAAAATGCGCAAACACGCACAGAAACTCACTCTTCCAAAAGATTAATTAAATCATTAATTAGCTAAAAATATGTATTTCCACTTGAATTCAAGCAAAATAAAGATAAATAATTAACCAATGTTTTGCTTGTGATGATAGCGATAATAGTTAGTAAATCAAATTTACAGACTTCAGATTAACAGCATTCCACTATAGCAATACCTT